>APFE030749561.1:6832-30098 GCA_000404065.3 Pinus taeda
ATTTTTTACATGGTATGACAACAAAATTTATAGTAAAACTACATCAAATTAATATTTTCAAAGATTACAACTTTGATGTGGAAATATTTGTGTTTAGAGATTTTAATATGTCTTTAAAGATTTTAATATATCCATATGATATGGATTTTCCCTTTAAACATTCATTTTATAAATATTTAATTCAAAGAAATATTAAAATATTTTGGAGGAGGATTTTTATTCTTTGTGTTGAATTAACCTTTTTCTTTTGATTTAAGAAATGTTATTCACTTAGTAAAGAGTAAAAATATTTAAAATTTTACCTAATTTGGAGTTTAATGTAATAAATTTTCTTGTTAAGGGTAAATTTATGATGCATTTAAATTCAAGTATATGATAAGCATGAGATAATTTATTATAATTGTATATTCAATATATAGTTATATTTTAAGAATTAATCTTAGTAAAAAGTTATATATAATCTAAAAATTCAAGTTATATATAGTTTAAGATTCAAGCTAATGTTTTGGTCGACATTAGCCAAAATTAAATTTGTTATTTTTTGAGGACATGACATACTTACATATCGGGGTCATACTGGGTTGTAGAATGTGCCTTTTAGCCCAAAAATAAATCTTTCTAATTCGATACAGATATACTATCAAGGAAAAAGAAACTGAATGCAGGATTTACGTTATATGTTTTCCTTCATTACTTGTGTCGAACTGTGTTATCTGTTTGGTACTCCGGGCTTGTTCTTTTAGGAGTTTTGTTTTTTGTTGTAACCTCAATACTTGAGAATGTAATATCTTTTTAGCTGCATTATAAATAGCTAATTCATTCATATAAATTGAATGATGAAATGACTACTAAGCATTGAAGGCTTAAATGTCTAGTACACATAAGTTATTTATTTTATTGTGTCGAGAGGTGCTTTATAGAAGAGATGTTGTAATGTCATGTTGTATCTTGTTATGCTGTGTAAATATTTTGACTCAATAAATTACATAAAAATAAAAATAAAATAATTTTTTTAATAATCAATTAAAACATTTTGACTTAGTGAAATCCCATAAAAATAAAATATAATAATTATTAATAATTAAACATCCATCTTAACTTTGGATCTACCAAGGTCGAGAGGAGTCACATCTCTTAAGGTGTAGACACCTTTTAGAGTGAAAACATATTTGATTCCTCTTGGCACTTGGTAGGCACCTGGTAAATTTAGAGTTAAAATAGATTTAGGTTAGTGGCATAAAAAAATATAAAACTTAGGGTAGTCATATAAATTAAATGGTTGCTAAATGTCTATAGACATCAATCCAAAATAAACATCAAAATACATGTCAAGTAGTTGAAATTAAAAGAATTATAAAAACTAACTACTTATACTTTATTTGAAATTATTATGAATAATTATAAAATAATTAATATAAAATTCAACATACATACATTTAAAAACATGGAATAGATTCTTAACATGGATATTATTCCCATTTTTCTTTGGAGATTCCTAATGTGTAATATGTGTTCTTACAATGCCATGGGTCAATTCATGGTTTATCAATATCACATTGCCCAAAAATAATAACTCACTTATTTACATTTTTATTTAATTTATTTTTAATTATTTATTTATTTGTTTTTTTATTTTTTTATTTATTTATTATTTATTTATTATTTTATTTATTATTTATTTTATTTTATTTTATTATTATTTATTATTTATTTATTTTTTTATTATTTTTATTATTATTTATTTTTTTTTATTATTTATTTATTTTTTTTTATTTTATTTTTTTATTTATTTTTTTATTTTTTTTTCGTTAATTAATTTTATTAAAGAGAAAAATTGCATTAGTACTTTGGAGATAAATCTCAACCTTGTTGTGGATACTACTAAAAATATTTTATTATTTTCGTGGAGGTAAATTGTACATTCCATTTAATAATATTGTATAGATTAAATTCTAAGAAGATCTATTCCAAAATAGACATGCCTATCCCGTAATTAATAGAATAACTTTATTCTAATTATTATTTATTATTTATTATAAAAAATTAGTATATGAGTAAAACATATAGCAAAATGTTTAATTATGAAGATTTACCCCAATTTTACCATGAATGTTCTTAACTTGTAAATAGGTTTTGTTACAATATCATTAACCTTAACTCATTTCAGAATCAAAATATTTTATATATAAAACTCAAGTCACCCTATTCCAAAATAGACATGACTATTAAGATTCATGTTACTTAGTGTAAATTACACTACAACTTAGCGTTATTAAGAAAGTTTTAGAAGAGCCTTAATTGTTAAAGTTTTGTATGTCAAATTTCAATAGATTTGATCCATTTTCACAGAGTTAAGATCGATCTAGGTTGGTCAAAGTTCTCCCTTTAAATAAGATATATTCCACATGAATACCATGGATCAATCCCATGGGTTCTCATAAACTTGGATGTCAAAAACTAAATTGGTAATAATTTATAAAAATTAATAAAATTAATAATTTATTTTTATTTTATTTCGACCAAGTTAAAATGTTTACAGAGGATTACAATACATTACAAAATCTATGCCATACTATTAGTGCCTCTAAGCTCAATAATCCCTCTCTGAATATATGGACAGAATTATCCTTATCTTTTTTTAAAAGGAACTATGTGTGTGTGTTTTATGAATCAATGAATAATCATCTTCTCAATTCATTGAATTGATCATTTTATAGATTCATCATCATAATGTCTAGTTTCTCTCGCTTATTTTGTCATGGTATTAGAGCCTACCTAACCCTCTTCTGAGATTTGAGAGTAGGATTAAGTGTTGAGCTAATGACTGGACAATGCATAGAATTTGAGTGTGAGAGAGAAAAAAGAAGAAATCCACTAAAAATAAATCCTTGTGAATTAGATATGGAGGAATCAAGACATACATGTGTCCAAAAAAGGCACTAAAATTAAATAAATTATGAGACAGTTAAAAAATTGAAAGGGGATCCCACGAAATTATGGATCAAGTGTTTAAAAGCCAATGATTTTAGTCATTTAGCAACAATAAATTGGAAGAAGGTTGTAGATAGAGACATATCAAGAGGAAATTAGAGATCAAGAGTTGAAGAAATCTATTGTTTTAAGGAGAGTTGTCATTTGATCACCATGTGAAAATATCCTGAGTGAAGAATACAAGAGGAGTTGCAAATCGACGCTATGGTTTTACTAAAAAATGAGGTTAGAGGATACCACTGGTATTTTTAGAGGAGGAAATTGTTGAGGTAGTGTCATCGTTGAAAGAATTGGATTCCAAGTGATGAATGGTCCAAGCCACCACAAGAGGGAGACCAAATTCCATCAAACAATACATACTATTATTGATGCATAGAAACCAAGTTGTAGCAAATGGTTTGTGGATATTTTAGGAGAATCTTGGCCAGCTAAATTAGCACAATTTCATTCATTGCACAAGACCTAACAGGCATCAAGTATGATTAGATTAGGAATAAGTGATATCCATATTCCTTTTCCATTTGTAAAATTTAAGTCAACCACGATTTCAAAGAGTCGACATAGTTGTCAAGAAGTTCCAACCATTTGTAAAACTTTGTCATAATTACTTTGGAGTGAATCACTAGGGTAAAAATTTCTCATAAAATTATTTGTTTGAAGTTTATTAACTTTAAAAAGTTTGTGGACAAATGTATCATAAAATTGAATGATGCAAGTTTGGTATTATACTTTAGTCATAATATTTTTCAAAGCGGAAGCAAAGGTCTTTTTTATTTATTTTTAAGTAGAAAATAAAGAGTGTGGAAACAATAGGTCTATTAAAGGTGGTCATAGGGGATTTTAAAAAGAAAAAGAAAAGGAAAAATATAGTTGATAGAAAAATTATCTAGAGTTATGAATATACATTTGTTTAGGCCTTTTATTTTCATTGATAAAAGCCATGATATTTGGTCTGTTAAAATGAGAACCGAATTATGAATAATTGATTTATTTGACAGTGTTTTGAATGGGTTTGAAAAAACCCTATATAAAACTACCTATAAGGTTATGGCACAATATCAGCATAATCAACTTATAGACAACAAGAAAGATGATTGCAAGCAACATTGTCTTTCATTCAACAAAACTTGGATGAAAGCGTTCTTCCAAAAATTACACAGGCAACTAAATCACTATGAAAATGAAATATAATAAAATGGGGAGAAACATCTATCATCATCTAAGTTGAGTCACATAAATTTCCAATTGTTCATAAAATGGTTGTCATAATAGAAGAAGGTTCTAAAAAAGTTGTGGAAGAGCTACACATTGAGACTACAATTATTTCAGATAAATTTGTTAAAGAAACTGTAGAAGAAAAAAGTGATTTTGTATAATATGCAAAGAAAGAGCATGTTGAAGAAAGTGAAGTTGAAGAAGAAAATGAAACTGTGTTTGTAACAATAGAAAAATGTCAAGGGAATTTAGTTGCAATGAATGTTGAGTTTGATTATGACGTCGAGTTAGCATTTCTTGAGAATGACTTGAAAATCCCATGTATGATGAAGATGATAGAGGATATGTAAAAGACGTAATAGAAGAAGGAACAAAAGAAATAAAGGAAATCACATTAGGAATTTTGAAGCAAAAAATGGGCCTACAAAAATTGTACTGAAAAAATATTAACTTTAAAATAACCAATAGGATTCAAGATGATGATGTCATCCCCAGGGCTAAATAATTTGGAGGGAAAATAAAAATACTACATTTTTTAATTGTATTTTCAGCTTATCTCCTTATAGTTTTACTTAAATGTCAAGTTTAGACACCTAATGTCTACACTTGACATTTGAGCAAACCTATAAGGAGATAAGCCGAAAATACAATTAAAAAATGTAGTTTTTTATCTCCCCTCTAAATTATTTAGCCTTGGGGATGACATCATAACTATTAGTTTATTAGTTTATTATTTTCCTTAGGAAGCTCATTTCAGACCTCAAAATTCCCCTAATGTCAAAGTAGATGAATGTTTTGTAACAGTGGAAGAGAAGATGGAAAAAAATGAAAATTTTGATATAGAGGTTAATAGAAATGTTCAACCATTAGTAGTTGAAGTACAAGGATATGTAGAAGAAGAACTATATGAAGAAAATCAAGAAGATGAGGAAATATTGAATAAGAAGACCATAGTAAAGTTGACACTGAAGTAGAAGAAAATGTATGCAAAATATAAAGCTTGGAGCAATGTAATATCCCCCCTTAATATCAATATTATAATAATAATTAAAGAATAATTAAAATACAAAATAAATAATAATAATATAAATAATAAATAATAAATCACCTTAATAATAATTATAAAAATAAATCATAAATGTTTACTAGATTTGATATTTAAAAATATACAATAAATAAATAAAATTAATAAAAATAAAAATAGTAATAACTATACTAAAGCTTTGAATAAGAAAAGTAAAGAAATAAAACAAGAAAGCTAAAAATCAAAGTTGCATGTAGACACATGGAGTGTGTGCATGTGGTTCCCCTTCCAATGTTTTGTTCTATTTAATAGATGGTGAGGAGGATGGGAGGTATCCTATCATTCCGAGATTCTATCTTTCATTCTCTTGGGAGAATGGTATACTAAGACTTAGGAGCACTAGCAGTAGTACGTTGATTGAGGGCTCAGGGGTGGCCAGTTGTAGCAGAGTCCTGCACAATTGAGCCTACGGTTGGGAGGAGAGTCATCCCCAAAATCTTGTGATCATTTGGCAGACTTCAATCACAGGTAATATAGGTGAGCTCATTTGTAAGTATTTGTTTTTCCTTAAGACATTAATTTTAGTTTTACTTTGTACTATTACATATGGTATCAGAGCAAGTTTAACCCTTACGGCCTATGGGCATCCGAAAAAAAAATTATTTTGTTGGAATTGTTAACTTGACTTGTTTTAAAGTTGCAGGATGGTTACTTCCAGGAGGCTGCATACTTACTACATAGTTATATTTTGATGGTATTCATTTTTAAAGTCATTCCTATGAGTAATTTCCACGACTAATCTTATCATGTACATATTTTCATATCCGTTCTCTGAGTTGTTTTTCGCCCGCTCTTGGAGTTGAAGACTCCAGTATGCAACTCCAGCATTCAAGAATATTCACCAGTCCCCATTAATCCTTTCAATACATACAAAGTCCTTTTTCTCGGCCATATCCGACCATGAATTCTGAAAACGAACCCTCCCACTATTCCGTTCAGCTTCATCTTTGTTTCTCTGAGTTAACTCTGAAGCCGGGTGCCCATCAATCGAGAAACCATCGTGCGCTTGGTACCCATCAAATTGATATCCACAATAGACCGCATGGTATCCTTAGACTGTAGCTTAAACTCTTGAGGAATAAAAACGTCGTGATTGCAAATCAATACATCAACAGGCCCCACTTCGTTCATCACTTCCTCAACCTCTTCGAAATTCCGCATGAGATTCATAGAGATCATGATGTTATGATAAGATGTATACTGACATGTGTTTCATTTATTACGTGAAGTCATGATATATCTTTGATGCAAATATGTTGACGTTATAACTTATGATGGTATTTCATGAGGTGAAGCATGTGATAGTTGCATACAAATTTATGACATGCATGAGCGTGCAGTTCGTTATTTTTTTGCGATTAACAATGATAAATGTTCTCATGATGACATGCAAGACTTGGCATGTGGATTATTTTCTATGATACTATGATGGTATAGCTAATGCATTGGTTGCATGTTGAGGTGTGATGATTCACAGGACGCCACAAATGGGCCGAAAGGGCCGGTTTATTCGATGATCTCGTGTGAGCCCATACGCATGAGAGAGAATAAGTAACACCATATGGGCTGGGGAGAAAACTCAATCAAAACTACATATGCCAGTGGTTCCTTTGTCTTATGTATAGCTCTTGATGGCTAGCTCTTGAAGAGCTATAGGACCATCTTGAGGAGGCCAAGTGCCTGATGTTCCAGGCTAGGTGCCTGTTATTGGATTGGGATGCCGAAGTCTGGAAGGGATGTAAAGGACTTTGATGCCTGCGGCTGTGCGCCTTAGTAGTTGTGGAGGGAGTGGGCCAGCCTTGCGAGATGCCCGGGGTCATTGAGTACTGGACCGGATGCCTGCCTTGGGGCAGATGAGCTCTGAGTCAGGTGCGAGCCTTGGGGCCAGCCTTGGACTAGGATACAGACTGGGCCAGGCTTAGCCTGGTGCCGAAAGTGGGAAAAATAAGAGAGATTCCTTGAGATTTCCCGGGGTGTTGGGGAATTTCGATGCTTGCTGGTCATACTAGTTCAGCAGAGGGTGTTGGCAACATGAAGTAAATAAAAGAATAAAAAATAAATAATTAAAAAAATAATAAATATACATAATTCAAACATAACTTCGGGACGAAGTTCCTAAAGTGGGAGAGATATTGTAATATCCCCCCCTTAATAATAATAATGATAATAAAAAATAATAAATAATAACAAAATAAATAATATAATATAAATAATAAAATCACGTAATAATAAATACTAAAAATAAATTCATAATGTAAATAATAAATGTATTAAAAATTACAAGAAAATAAATAAAAATAATTTAAAAATAAAAAATACTAATAACTATACTAAAGCTTTGAATAAGAATAAATAGAAATAAAACAAAGAAAACAATAAAAAAATCAGTAAAGCTATCAAAAGAAGAAAATAAAACAAGAAAGCTAAAAATCAAAAGAAAAGTAAAGAAATAAAACAAGAAAGCTAAAAATCAAAGTTGCATGTAGACACATGGAGTGTGTGCATGTGGTTCCCCTTCCAATGTTTTATTCTATTTAATAGATGGTGAGGAGGATGGGAGGTATTCTATCATTCCAAGATTCTATCTTTCATTCTCTTGGGAGAATGGTATACTAAGACTTAGGAGCACTGGTAGTAGTACGTTGATTGAGGGCTCGGGGGTGGCCAGTTGTAGCAGAGTCCTGCACAATTGAGCCTATGGTTGGGAGGAGAGTCGTCCCAAAAATCTTGTGATCATTTGGCAGACTTCAATCACAGGTAATATAGGTGAGCTCATTTGTAAGTATTTGTTTTTCATTAAGAAATTAATTTTAGTTTTACTTTGTACTGTTACATATCTTCCTAGGGGCTAAGGCAAAATTCAGCCCTTTACTCAAAACTTTAAAAATAGAAGGGGGAAAGGAGAAACTGGAAAGATTGATCACCCTGTTACTAGAAGGGTGCAGGTTATTAATACTATTAGTACTAATCTTATTATTACCTTTGCTAGAATTATTAGTAATATCATTGGAACTATTACAATTTAATATCTTATTATCGTTGTTAATCTCTACCCTTATATTATTATAATCCTTATTAAATCTATTCCTATTATTATTATTCTTATTATTGTTGATACACTTATGATTATTATTATTAAAATTAAAATTAATGTTATTATAATTACTCCCATTAATAACCTTATTAATATTATAAACTATTACTATTACTAATATTAATATTAATATTATATTTATTAATATAGTTATTAGTATTATTATTATATACTATTATTATTATCTTTACTAATAAAATTTTTACATATTATTAATATTACTATTATTAATTATATTAATATTTTTATAACTACTATCCTAATATTTTATTACTTTAATAATATTATATTCAATAATTACATACTATTATTTTCATTATTTTATATTATTAATAATTTTTTAATAATAATAATATTTATTATATTATTATAGTAATTGAATATTATTATTAAAACCATTATGATAAATAATATTATCAACCATGTTAATATTACTACTATAATAATTCCTATCACAAATATTATTAATATTATCACACAAAGAATACACCACCGGGTGCGGAGACGGGACCAAACCTTTGTTGACCAAACTAACGCCGCCTACCATACTGACTATTGGCTCAGAGGAACTGCCGCGAACTGGGGCAGTGGAGCTGATAGGCGAACCTGCAGATTGAACTGGCGAAGTGGAGCTGATAGGCGAACTTGCAAATTGAACTGTCGGATCCGAACCGCTCCACGCTGGCCTGGACAATAGAGAAGGAAACGACACACTCAAAGCCATGCTGCTGTCAACTCATTCACAGTCCGGAACCGGAACTGCAGTGTGTTCTGCCAAACCCTCACACGCAACTGGAAAGGTCACTTGAGAAGCCAACGAAGAACCGTAAGGGGCACGGGCAACACTGCCTTCTTTTGCGCAGAGGCCAAATCTGTCAACGCATTCCGGTGTAATCGAACTCAAAACCGACGAATGTAGATCCGAAGAGATGGAATCAACAATCTCCCCAGAGAGATACCCCTCCATGTCGGTACCGGGATCCTTCAACTAAGAAACGCGGGGAGATCTACTTCATCTTGTGCAGAGATGACAATGGTCAATGTTCTCCGGCAAACCAGACCCCAAAACAGATAAACGCAGATCCGAAGCCACTGCATTGGTTCCATCAGAGGGAGCTGAGACCTCCAGTGAAGGGAAACCAGAGACCCCACCTGAGTTCCCGGATAACCATACATTAAGTGCTGAGGTTTGACCATATGAGACCCGGCTACGGGAAATCTCTCCCCTGGCCCTATCAGAATTTCCTGCTAATCTTTGAAACTTAGAAGCTTGATTTAGCTTCCGAGTCTCCTCTAATCGAAGGGATTTCAGAGCCGAACAAGCATCAATTCGGGCCCAAAGGGAGGCTGAAAATAAGTTCCCAAGCTCCCGATGCAAATCCAGCAGAAACCAAGAAACCAGATTCAAGGATTTTCTGACCCTGTTGATTTCTACTCTTACTAACACCAAACTCGCCTTAAGGAAAACCTGATGGTTTTGGGGAGTGTTAAGGCGATGCTTACTCCGGGCAAAGAAAGGGATGACAGAAGAGTCTCTACAACGTTTAAGAAAAGCTAGATCCGACTTCAACCTTGAAACTTGCAAGCGTGCCCGTTCAAATTATCGGATCTAATACTATATCGAAGATGAGCCTCATATAAAAAAAATTATTACCTGTACAATAACGATTTAAATTTGAAATCCAATTGCATGAAAAAAAAAACTTTTTCATTTATTTTAATTAAAAAAATTGAAATTATAAAAAAGATTAAGTCAAACATATAACTAATACATACTCAATAAAATTTTCTTATTTATATAAAAAAACTATATAATTTTTTTAACCTTTCGCTCGCAACTTTACTTAATATTAATTTACATTTTTAAATAATAGTATATTATTAAAAAATAAAATACTAATCAAAATTAAAATTAGAGTTAAATTCAAATATTAAACCAAGTACTTAAATCATTACTCTTCAAACATAAATTTACACCTCATTACTCATACCAATACTTGGCATGCCTCCATGTATTAAATCTTAGCTATTTGTCTAAATCAAGTTGAAGCGTATTTACATAGTTGTCTAAATCAAGTTGGGAAGTATTTACTATGAGTTATTTAGTTAAAGCACAAATTAACAATATCTCATGCAGGGGGGCAAGTGTTATCAGACAAGTTATTGAGTTAAAATACAAATTAACAATAACTCACGCAAATGGGCAAGTGGAATGGATTGCAACTAGGGTTAATAAAATGTTTTTGATGATGTTTTCTCAATAGCTTATGAGACTGGAGGAAGGCAGAGTGCTTGAAGGAAACCCCAGTGGCGGTTTCATAGACCAGAAGGTCTTTCTTACTAGTTTTCTTTGTGATTTTTTTCCCTTCTCTGTTATAAGTCTTCTACTATCACTTTCCCTCTCTCGCATGTGGTTTTTCTACACGGAGTGAGTGGTAGGGCCGCTAGAACCCTAGTCGCCCTCGACCCCTGATTCGTGCTTCACTACTCTTTTGGAGCTGATGTATTTGCGACATCTCTAGTAGGCGACTATTTTTGTAGGTCTTCTCTTGTGGTGTGGATGATAGTTTTTGAGATGACAAGGGTTCCTCATTTCCATCCACATTCTTGTTCCACTTTTGAACCACGTGGAAATTTCACTTCATTAGATTGTCTAAGATTGGTACTAGCTCCATCCCTTGGGCCCTGTGGCCTGTTTTTTCTGTCATTGATAGTTCATTTTTAGGGCTCATGAAGAGGTTTATACTCATCGGGTCTCATTTGTTCCTAACGATATTCTATTTGGTTGTCGAGGATTTCTTTTGGGCATAGCGACCCCTTTTTAATTTTTGTTTTCTTTCCAATGCCTTCTCTTAGGTGTTGGCGATAAGGTTCTCTGATCTATCTCCAGGTGTTTCTCCTTATAAATATTTTTTCCTTTTTCTTTTGGAGCCTTGCCTCTTCTCTTTTCATGGTTTCAGTTGGGTTTGTTATCGAACCATTGGGTTTGTTGGACTGATTTTGACTGTAATGGATGCCTAATGCTGGGCTTTGTGTGGCATCTATTCATGGGGTTATTTAGTGGGCATGTGTGCCATGTAATTCGAATTATGTATCAGACATATTTGGGATCAAGATCACATACACACACTATGTGTCTACAAAATGTAATTTTTTTTTTCAATGATAAAAATTACGGTTTTTTTCTCTTGAAAAAAAAAAGATGGGCAAGTGGAATCAAACAGTCTAAAGGATGGTGTTCAATTACATTATACTAATCCGTTTGAAAGATCTTATGTTGCTACTGCTTGACCTCGTGGGTTTGTACACAAAGATATTGAATTTTTTAAAGGAACTCTCAAGATATATAGGGAAGGAGTTTTACTACAGGGATGAGCCTTGCTTGGAGATTAATCGTTGGATTCACACCTAATACCTATCACTGGGTTGATTGTTATCCACTAAAACTATTTCTATATCAAATGTTTTCTACAAGTTATTATTTTCACAATGGAGAAAAGATAACAATTATTAATGAAATTATTCTTCTGGTTTAGCTTAATTGGTAATAGTAGTGATAATGAAGTATCATATTCCATGAAATTCCATATCCAAATCCTCTGCATGTTGAATAACTTTTATTGATGAAATTTATGAGGAAAAAAAAAAATATGTTTCGTGTGCCATTAGTTTCTCTTTAAAAAGGTTGATGACATTGTCATTACTTCTATATTTTTGGAAATTTGTTGCCCCTCCTAGTATAATTTACATTAAACATACTACATATTTTCTATTCGCACACTCAACTTCTAAAAAAGTACGAAATAATTTTAGTATAACAATCAGTCTGTGACAATAGGCTAGAAGTGATAAAAATTTATATACAAGAATCTAGGAAGTTGTATTAGAAAAGCCAAGTATCATAAAATAGATGGTTCAATGAAGACAAAGTTATTCTATGTTGCAATAAACGAGTAGCCACAAATACATGCAGGATATGCACTTCTTCAATTTTGTTGCAATACGAGAAATTTATGTATTCAGGCATGAGTATTTACTATCTCATTTAAATCCATTATTTTTTGTTCTCACTGTTTTTAATTCGTTAAGAGCTTAAAATAACTATAAGAACATTTGATTTTATTTGAAAATATTTATGAATGTTCATGGACCATTCTAGAAAAACAAAGTTAGCCAATTTTGCACCATAAAAATTAATACGAGTATACATCTACTTCCTTTCTCATTTAATCCACTGCTTTTTTTTCTTACCATTTTTGGTTCTTTAATCAGTGTTCTTAGAGGCAAATTGCTCAAGTGCTATTTGGGGAGGAACTTCTTGAGAGATTTATGTATTCAAGCGTGAGTATATTTCCTCTCATTTAAATCCATTAATATTTTTCTTACTATTTTTGGTTCATTAAGGGCTTAAAAAACTATAAGAGTCTTTTATTTTATTTCAAAATATTTCTTAATGTTGATTGACATCTCCATAAAAAAAAGTTATCCAATTTTGTACCATAAAAAATAATAGTACAAATCTATTTCCTTTTTCATTTAAATCCATTATTTTTGTTCTTAATCTTTTTGGTTATTTAATCAGTGTTTCTGTGTCTGAAATGTTACTTTTTATTGTACACTATTATTTTTTTGGTATAGGGCTTTCTGCAATAACATTCATTTTGTCAATCTTTCTACTTCCAATCTCTTGGATAATACCTTACTTTAAAGAATAATTATTTATTAAAATAAAAACTAAGTGTTGCTTCTAGAATGCATGCATGTAGTGAAGACAAACCTATTGGTATTTATAAACCACAGATTGCTATGACTTCAAAATTATGTATATAAACCATTGTTCTCTCTGAAATTGAAAGCGACATTAGTGTTAATGGGATGGATCCATTTTTTAATTGAATTAAGGTTGTTGTTGATGATGATGATGATGATGGTTAACGTCCACCGAGACCAAACATTGGTCTATCGGACCTAAAGAAACAAATTATTTATTTTGATTTAAGATTTTATTCCTATGCTCAAAAAGCTTGGAGAGAAAGCCTCCCAAGCTCACTATATTTTACATTGTAAAAGGCAGGGAGGGTCAGTATGTAACAAGATTGTGAAATTAGATCTAATGTGGTTGACGCGGGCGACTCTAAAGGAAGTGGTCATCCTCGATTTCCTATTCTCCTAACTATGGCAAATCCTTTCATCCATGCGTTTTAGGAAATGGCCAACGGACCGTATCATAGGAGCTCATGAGAATTCGTTCTAATCTTTGCTATATATTTTTTTTTTCTTGAGCTAGTTTAAATAAGAGAGATTCCTTTTGATCTTCTAGGTTGGGGTTGATGACCTTCTTATAATAACTTATTTTTCTTTTAGCCGCTAAATCTTTCTCACACCACATTTTTTCTTTGAACTTAGAAGTAACAATATCTTTGATGTATTTATGTTTTGCAATGCATCATTCTCGTTGATCTCCCAATAGTTTAACCAGGCCCTTGTGTCTTTATGCCACCCTCGATTGAGCCTTAGGTGGTTTTGGCTAGAATTTAAAGCTAGCTTAGGAAGTCTATGATCATCTATGTTATTGAGTTTGTGCTTGTACAACATAAACCTAATCATAGCTAGACTCTCAATAGCGGAAATGCCTTCTTCTATAAGGAGAATAGGATAGGGTGTATTAATTTTAATTTTCAGGTTATAAGTTATAAAATGCTTTTGGATTTGCTCAATCTTTCTCCATGATTCTCTAGAGATGCTGCAACCCCAAACCTCACAGCCATATAAGATAATAGGGGCGACTAAAGTTTCTTATATTTAATTCTATACAACTCTAATTTCTTAAAAAATACAATACAACTTTGGTAATCAAAATCTCTCAATGTTGTGCGGTTATGGAAGAGTGTGGAAGGAATTGTGAGCGGAAGTGTGGATGCGTGGAGAACGAAACATGCAGAAGGGAAAACATATGCGAAAGAACACTGTGTGGAAGGGAATGTGTGTAAAGAAAAGGATGCGATTTTTCTTTCGCACATATAAAATTTAACTAACAATATAATTTTTCAAGGGACTGCTCAAGTGTTATCTAGGGAGGTGGGGAGGTACTTCTTCAATTTTGTTTTTTTTTTAATAAAGTCGGTTATTAGTTTTTCTATCCAAAAAAAAAGAAGAGCTTTCTCCTGCTACATCAAAGAAAAAAGGAGATAGGCTATCTAGAAGAGAAAAAGAGGGAAAACAATCCCTAAATTCCATGCCTTTCCTCCATTGATTATGAGATTTCCTATAGCATTTTCCTTATATATTCGAACAAAGTGATTCAACAAAAATTTACATTTATAGAGCATAAAAACTTTTTAGAGATGAGAAAATAGAGGTATGGAGAGGATTGGAAATAGAGCTTTCAGAATTTGTTGACTGAAGCCTCCTGCTGAGGTTGAGGTCAATTCTTGCCGCTATGGTAGTTGGAGTTTTCTCCAGTCTGGTTGATTAATAGACCCTTCAGATAGTTGACAATATCTTCCATGTGCTTACACTTGTGTTTAAGAGCTGCTATTTATTTCCTCTGCCCATCCCACTGTCTCTTAAGAAAGGATTTCTCTGACTTAACATCAAATTTAAAAGCTTTGATCGTCTCTCTAATCTGATCTATCATGAATTTGTTGGCTCTACACACTGCATAGTTCTCACATTGTGGAGCACTAGCTAGAGGATTCCATTCCATACTGTCAATGAATTGAAAGCAAACATTCCAAGAAAGAAAAATAGAAACAAGAAACAATAGAAAGATGGAACAATGACAAACACAAAAGAGACCTTCAATGGTAGTCAACTGCGAATGGAAGGAATAAATAACTTCAAAGAATAAACTTTCTCTCCTCAATAGGGAAGGAAGTAACAAAGGGACCATGCAGTAACTCAGGAACAAGAGATGAATGGGGGAGTGAAGCACAACAAAGACAGAGAAGATGTTCACAATCACAGAGAGAACCTCGACGAAGGATTTGGATTTGCTCTGGAAACAACTGAAGAGGCGAATGAGCTGAAATTGTAGGGCGTAAATAGCGAACACTAGGGACAGGGAATCAACATCAAAGGAGGAATGAAGGGTTGCTCTGCAAGAATTACTGAAAACATAGATGAGAAGGTTCAAAGGGAAGAGATGGTTAAATAGCAACGCAGAAGGCCATTGCCATGTAATGATCTTTAGAAGAACATGAGAAGCATATGCAGCCTCAATTTGCTTGGGATGCATATACTGACTATGTTAATTGTCCATGAAGATTTTCCTGAGATTCTGATTTCTTGCTTTTTGAGTTGATATGAATTTTTCCCACCTTGTTGCATTATCATTCGCTGCATTTGGCATCTTGATTTCCTATGGAAATGGTATTTGTGCTGTTTCATTGGTTATTCAGGATTCTCTAATAGGATGAGAGGCTTCCAGATTAGCTATCTTATTTTCAGTACCATTATTTTCTCTCAGAATATGATTGAATGTAACCTCTCCCAAATACTTCAATTTTTTTTCCACCCTTTTTATTATTTGGCTTAGAGCCTTATTCTTGGGATTTTTTCTCTCCACCATTGATTGAATAATAATCGCTGAATCCTCCATGATTATTGGATTCTACATGCCTTGTTGTCTTAGTATTACTGTTCCCAATAGGAGACCATAGGCTTCTACCATGTTATTAAATATTTCCCCTAATCCCCATTCATATGTGATTGAATTTCTTCTGCTTGGGTAAAAAAGGAATCCTCTAGCACTGGCCTTACTCGGGTTAGACTTGGAAGCACCATCAAACAATAGACATGGTCTTTTTAAGTTTTATGTCCCTGATTTAAATTCCTCTTTTTTGAGTCTGATCTTCCAGTTTTGAGTGCTGATAGGAGTATTATTGATGTTTATTCTTTTGTGCTTGCTCAATGCGAACTCCATCCAAATTTTTTCCTCATGTTGAATATGGTTGACTTCTATTGTTTTAGCTCCTTTGGAAGTGATAAATTCTGTGGTCAAACTCCAAGTTTTTGTCAAAACTGTACTAATGCTTGGAGGACGATATTTGAAAATCCTCTGATTTCTAGCCAACCATATCTGCCAACACATGAATGTGGGAAAACTAATCCAATATCTTTTAATTGTTCCTTATTTTTGAGAGTATATGGGTAGTTTTTGTTCCAAGTTGACAAAAATTCATTAAAGGGTGGATTTAGTTGAGTTCTAACCTACAGTGGACTAACTAACAATTGCCAACATTCTTTTGCCAAAGCACACTCCACAAAGAGATGTTGGATACTTTCTTCATTTTCCTAGCACATGGCACAACGAGAAGGACCTGCATAACGTTTCTTTTTGACATTGTCAGCTGTTATAAATTTTTCTTTAAGGAGAGTGCACATGAACACTTTGATTTTTGGCAGGCTTTTAGTTTTCCATGCATTCCTCCAATACTCCCAATCTTGATTTGCTTGCTGAGATTGGATACTGGCATATCCGGATTTTACTGTGTATTCCCCCCAATCTGGATCCCACCCGAGGGAGTATTTTATGTCTTGACTCAAAAGTGTTCCTCCCTTGAGAAGAGTAATTAAGATCATCCATTAAGAAACCAAACATTGGGGAATGTTGTGTATTCTCCAATCAACCCAATCCCCATCAATCTAATGAGAGATGTCTTCCAGAGTGCTAATTCCTTTTACTTTCATCCACCTTCTCAAATCATGGATATTTTATTGATAGGCTATAGGCGGACTTCCCATTATACTATCATCCCAAATTTTAATTTTTTTTCCACTCCCAGGGGTCTTGGAGGAATTTTCTTTGATGAGGGGGAGAGTCTTTTTAATCAAGCTCCAGATCTGAGAGTAGGGCATTATTGGGAAACCCTTTTCAAGTAGAAATGTTCTATTATGGTTCATGTATTTTTCTTCCAAAATTTTCTTCCACACGCTGCTCTCTCTAGTGATAAACCTCCATCAGGATCCCTGGAAGTCTTATAGCCATTCCTCCCTTCTCATATGGTTGTGTTACTTGGTCCCATTTCACTAGGATAAGCTTATTTTTTTTTACTTTGCCTCCTTGCCATAGGAACCCCCTAATAACAAGCTCTATTTGTTTATGAATTCTTGTTGGAGCTAATATCGTTGCAAACTGGTATATTGGTAGAGCTGTGAGCAATGACTTGATTAAGACCACCCTTCCTACCAAGTTGAGCTAATTCATTCCCAAATTTTGGACCTTTTTTTCATTTTCTCTATGTATTTGTTCCATATCTCTGTCTTCATATTTTCTTTGGAAATTGGAAGACTAAGGTAATGGAAGTAACTCCAATTTTCTTGAAAAGGAATTTCTAGAATTTGAGATATTTTTTGAAGAGAGCGAAGAGGGGTGTTCCACTCATAAATTCTGTGTTTTTTATTATTTAGAAGACTTCCCAAGACTACCATAAAGATATTGAGCACTTTTTTTATTCTTCTTGCTACAATGCATGTGGCCCCTCCCATAACGAAAGTATCATCTGTGAATAGAGAATGGTTAATTCCTTTTACTTCTGGGGAGATTGTGAGTCCTGTAATAGACCGATCTTGTCTACATTTCTCAAGATTTCGGCTCAATGAGTAAGCCATGATGATATATAGAAAAGGGGAGCGGGGGCTGCCTTGTTGAAGCCCCCATTGAGCTTTGGAAAAAATCACTTCGTCTTCCACTGACCAAGGGAGTTATCCAAGGACCAATAATACATGCTTTAATTATGTCTATTGCCTTTTTAGAGAATCCAAAATTTTGTAGGACATCGAGAGGAAGGAAGATCTACCTTGTCAAAAGAATTTTCCATATAAAACTTTATAATCATTCCTTTTTCCTTCTTCAGAAGGCTAGTATGCAATGCTTCCTGGACTATTAAGATATTATCAAGAATTTGTCGACTTGGAACAAATCCACCTTGATTTTCTAAGATTATTTCTGGAAGCATTACTTTTATTCTGTTAGCCAATATCTTTGTAATGATTTTGTAGGAGGTGAATGATATTCATTGTCTTAGGTAAAAAGGAAAATTGAGGTACATTTTAGACCTAGCGCGCGCTCCTGCTGCTGTGGCCGCCTGCAACTTCTTCAGCGCGTGAGCCCGCCTGTTCTCCCCTGGAACACTTCGCTACCTCCCAGATGGCCCCTCCGGAGGCTCCACCGGAGGAGGCAACTCAACAACAGGCTTTTTCTGCACTTATAAACTCCTTATCGCCCCAACGAGCTCATCCTGCTATCTCCAAATTCGTCAAAAAAATTGAGCGATTACATGAAGTTTCTCTTCCTCCTACCTTGCCTAGAACGTATGCTCTTGCTTTGGCGGAAAAGGGACTGATAGGGCAATTTACAGGTCTTTGGCCCTCACCAAAAACTGTTCAGAGGTGGGTGGAAAGGAACTGGGTAGACAAAATTCAAGGGAAAATTGCTATTAGATTCTGCGGGAAGGGATACTTCACTTTCCACTTTGAGACAAAGGACGACAAGGATTTGATATTTCGCAATGGCCCTTACTTCATGGATTCCAGAGGTTTGTATTTAAACAAATGGACGCCGAACTTCGACCCAGAGCTAGATATCCCTAATGTGGTTCCTGTTTGGGTTCGTATCCCTCATCTCCCATTGCATTGCGGGGGAGATGAATCAGTGCATGCCATTGGAAATGCGGTCGACAAATACATTGATCGGAGCGAGCCAAGAGATAATATGTAGGCATGTGCCCGTATCTGTGTCGAGGTTGATCTGGGTAAAGGTCTTCCAGAAGCCATCAAGCTCAAAGTTGACGAATGGTTGCACATACAACAGCTTGACTACGAACAGATCCCCTTCAAGTGTAAGGTATGTCACGAGTATGGTCATTTTTCTAACCGCTGCACGAAGCTCTCTAATGTTGATAATAACTCGCAAGAAGAACAATGGGAAGTGGTAAAAAAGAAAAAATCAGCCCCTGGTCTCAAACTGCCCATTGAAACTGGACCTTCCTCTCATCCCCCTCCCTCCTCCCATAACCCTTCCGCCCTGCCCTCATCCCCTCCTCCTTCCTCTCCTCATTTGCCTCAATCCCCTGGAATGCTGAAATCCCTTACATCTCCTCCATCCTCCAACCCCTTCCACATCCTCTCCCTCCCCGAAGATGATCCTATTCCTTTGAATCTCCCTGAACCCCCCTCTTCCCCCCATTCTATGACCGTTCCCCCCCACCTTTTATCAGATCCCCTCCCTCCTAGAATTACTCGCAGCAACTCCAAGGACCGGGGATCCTCTCTAGATGGTCAAAAGAAGCCAGGAAGAAAGACCTCCAAATATCATAGGGATAAGAATGCACAGAAAGATATAGCTCTAGGACTACAGAATCCTATAGAATCTTACAATCAGGGCACAAAAGATCAAGAAGCAGCAAGCAAAGACAAGGGAGGCAGAGCACCTCCTCGAATCACAGGTTTGAAATGATCAAAATCCTTTCATGGAAAAGTAGGAGACTCGGGCACCCCTCCAAAACCAACGCCCTAAAAGATCTTATAACTCAGGAGAAACCTTCCATTATCTTAATACATGAAACAAAGCAAAGAGAGTCAGAAATCAACAAGATTATCAATCAGCATAAGTGTTATAAAGGAAGTATTTGTGAAGCCAAAGGGGCCTCTGGCGGAATTACTACCATCTGGATTCAGGATGAATGGAATAGCGAAGCTGAACAAATAGAACATCATTGGATAAATACAGTGTTGAGGAATAACATGAGCAAACAACAGATTGTCATTTTTAATGTTTATGCCCCTAATCACTACAGGGGCAAAGAAGTTTGTTGGGACTCTCTCGACGAAAACATAATGGAAGAAGGTAACAGTAACATCATCTTAGGAGGCGACTTCAACTTAATCCTACATGCCAATGAAAAGCGTGGGGGAAGCTTTATGCCATATCCATTCAGAAATCAGCTAGAAAACATAATGCAAAGCGGTGACCTGATAGATATCATTCCAAAAAATCAAAAATATACATGGAGTAATCGTAGACTGGGTAGTAGCAATATAATGGAGAGACTGGACCGGTTCCTGGTCAACATCTCCTTTATCTCTTAATTTTCAGTTGTCAACTCTTCCATTTTGCCCTTTGCAGTCTCAAATCACTACCCAATTATATTAGCAATGGATATGCACTGCCCCCTCGGGCTACTTCCATTGAAATATAATCACATATGGAGCGATTACCAAGCAGCTAGAAACATCATCCAACACACCTGG
The DNA here is from genome assembly GCA_000404065.3 of Pinus taeda. Taxonomy (NCBI): domain Eukaryota; kingdom Viridiplantae; phylum Streptophyta; class Pinopsida; order Pinales; family Pinaceae; genus Pinus; species Pinus taeda. The sequence goes on from APFE030749561.1 coordinate 27,469, forward strand.
GGTCAGCATATTGAAGGATCTCCAGGATTCATATGGGAGAACAAGTTAAGAAATGTGCAAAAAGCGCTCAAAAATTGGGCCAAAGCGCAATACAATGAACCTGAGGAAAAAAATCGTGAGTTGAAATCCAAAATCGAAGACCTCCAATGCGTAATAAAACAACAAGAGTATTGCCAGAATGAAAAGGCACAAGAAGAAAAACTATACAATCAATTATGCAGAATCAAAAGAGAGGAGGAAGAAAAGTGGCGCATTAAGTCAAGGCAAATCTGGCTGGAAAGCGGGGATAAGAATACCTCCTTTTTTCAGAAACAAGCCATTGCACGACAAATCAAAAATAACATAACAACCATCGTAGACAGTGCAGGGACTCAACATATTGAACAAGCAGATATCAAAGGGGCTGCCACAGACCATTTTAAGGAGCTCTTAACTGAAATAGGGGAGGAAGAACTCTATGATGAACTACTACAACACTTTCCAACCAAGGTCACAACTAATTTAAACAAAAAATTGATAGAAGAGATAAAATAGAAAGAAATATTGGAAGCAATTTGGAGCCTTCAGCCTAACAAGGCACCTGGACTGGATGGATTCCCAATTTTCTTTTATAGAGAATACTGGGAGTTGATAAAAAAGGATCTCATCAAATATTTCAAGTGGATATAGAGAAAAGGCAAAATAGAAGGTTATACAAACTCTACTCATCTGGCCCTCATTCCTAAGGAGAACCGCCCTTCCAACTTCTCCTGCTTCAGGCCAATATCATTTTTTTTAGACAAAGTTCGGTTGCTATATTATATGCTGAAAAAAGGAGTCAGTTCTCCATACAAACAATGCTTTCTGAGTGATTTGGATTAGAGGAATTACAAAATGGGACTCTTCCTTGATCCTAGTTCCAGTGGTTCTGCTTCTGAAACTTCCTAGGCTACTGTAGATCCTAATAAACTGTAAAGACCAAAATTTACAACTGCAAAGCATATTTAATCTATATCTATGTGACTAATCTGCCTGGCCATGGATTCCTCTGGGTTTGGGTCTGGTTCCACCTACTTTGCGCTAGAGGAGCTGGGAGCTTCTTTGTTCTTTTTGTCCAGTGTTATCACCTAGAACTGCAGTGATATGTACATAATGTTGTCCATAAAATTTTTGTTGTCCAAAAATTAGGTGTCTAATGGTTATGGCCCTATGTCTGCTACTTAGGGATTGTATTTTATAAAGATATTCATGAACCATTTTCAAAAAACCGTTAGATATCCTCCATCATGATTATATTAGATATGTCTTGTCTTATATACGTCACTAGTCCTTTTCGCATTTTTGCAGTGCAATTTCATTGGCTGATTTTGCAGCGCAATGATGTTTTAGTTCTTCACAGCATGTCAATAACCAGCCATTTCGTAGCGCATGTTGTCAACTCATAACTGTCTGCGCTACGAAATCGTGGATTCGGGGATTTAAACAGCACTGATTCTTAGAATGTCATGTCTGAGGGATGAGTCAGTATGTCCGTCCGTTTAATTGTCAAAATGGCGTCCTTTTCAAGCAAGTATAAGCCATCATTTCCCCGATAGGTTCATAACCACGCACGTAAAATCATTCAAATGGTCTGTAATGCTGGTAGTGGTATGATATTTGTTGATTTTGCATGAATTGGTCCGTTTGCATGATAAGACTGTTAAGTTGCAGAGGAGCCTGAATTCATTCTCTATAAGGAACCTGATTGCAAGCGAGCCGGCGTTAAAAAGTTTGAATTTGCATTTGAAGTTGAAGCTGATAGTGTTTCTCTGCACAAAGGAGTTCAAAGCAAAATGGAGAAGAAGGGGCATCGGTCTGGAAGGTGTCAAAGAACTGAACCTGTGGGATTGGATCTCGCATTGAGAGATGAAGGTGTGAAACAAGCCTTTCAGAATGCTGGTTGCTGGTCTTTTTGTGAAAAGCTACAAGGGGGGCATGCTAAGGTAACAAAAGCATTTGCCTTAAATTTTACTGGTTTAAGTTCTAAAGTAGCTATGCTAGAATTCCCAGTATCTTCAAAGGTTATTGCTAGGGTGACTGAAATCCCGAGAGGAGGGCAGGAGTGGTTCAAAAATTTCAAATTTGATATGAACCCCTGCAAGGAGTTCCTGAAGGAGCCTTATGTAAGTGAAGATCTCACAAAGGTCGTGCCAAGACATTATGTAAAAGAACACTATGCACTCCTCTTAACATGTATTCAGAAATATTTAACATGTGAAGGGAGATATAACAAGGTTTACTCCTATCATTTCAAGCTATTGTTGCACTTTACAGGAAAAGCTGTTATAGATATCCCATTCTACTTGTTTCGAAGCCTTAGTAAGATGTGTGACAAGATTCAATTGAGGAAAGATGATTGTGAGACATCATTGTTTCACCATGGTTTAATAAAACTGTTAGTGCTGGATAACTTGCAGAAGATTGGTCGAGATTGGGACTCTTTTATTTTTATAGCTGGTTTTCAGAGTAAGACAGGCCTCACCCCACTGCCTGTTAGAGAAAAAGAAAGGTCAACTGTAGAACCTACTCTTGCTGAACTAAGAAAGGAGATAAAAAGCAAGAAGAAAACCAAAACCCAATTGAAGGAATCAATTAAGCCATTAATTATCAAA
>APFE030749562.1:4507-38817 GCA_000404065.3 Pinus taeda
TATGTAATGTAAAGGAGGTTTCCCCCTCGAAGAGGCTGAATTCTAAGGCGTTGATCTATCTTGTCTATCTTTTCTTGAGCTGGTTTCATAACAAAGTCTTTGATAGAAACACACTCAAATGGCACAACAATACTACTATGCATAACATAATCTTCGCACATTAGTAAATCAACTAGGCACATGATTTTTTTTTTTTTAACCCTTCTTTATTATATTACAAAATATAATAAAATATTCTTAGTCCTCTTGTACGAGGGATTTTGGCCTCTGCATACAACCGTGATACAAGGATACAACTAGGGCTTGGTGTCATTCACTTTGACTACCAATCTAGCCTGAACAAGACAACAATTTACCTATTTGCTAATGGTGGCCACGCACAATCCTTTCATTCCATGTGCCCTGGACACATTTTGTGGGTCCTCTTGCCTTCCCATTTGTTGATCACTACAACTACATCTTAGATACCTAACCTCCCACTATTAGTGACCACAACTCATTTTGTGTCACTAAACATTGTCTCATCAAACTACCCACTATAATTCCTTCTGCTCCATTAGGCTGACTTCTCATTGGGTCTTCTGGATCTTCCCTTCTTCACTGAAATTTCCCATCTGCAACTTCTGCCTCATAACAATGTGTTGCTCCTTTCATGACATTGTACTTGAGGTATTCATCTTGCACTACATCATGCACTACAAAAATCCATTGTTCACAATTTCTTTTGTGAATAATGGTCCCATCTTCCAGACCTACCTATTTTTCATTCTTGTCACTTTAGAAGTCTGATCCTAGGGCTCATAATCTATAGCAACCCTCATGAAAATTTCGTGTAAAACTATATATATGCCATGGATGATGGGACATGTATTGTGAGCTGAATGGTGGGTAGGACATCCTAGTGGGTGTTCATTTGGTTGTTTATGGCTAAGGAAACTGGAAAAGGCAATGGAAAAGGCTTTAAAGAGGCAAAAATGTATTTTGGCACATTTACTTATGAAAATAATGGAAATTAGGAGAAAATGAAGGTGAAAGGTCGCACATTGCATGTGAGGAGGCAAATGAAGGAAAATAATGGAAAATGAAGAAAATAGAGGCCTCATCCATAAAAAGGATTCTAAGGATTAGTTGGTAACCTATTGTGAGTTCAATGTTGGAGCTCTCTCTCATTATTCTCTCTCTCATACCCTTTGATACTTAGTGCTTTCTTGGAGCACTTTTGGAGAGTGTGACATACTTGGATTCTTGGAGAAATAAGGTAAATGAAGAGTAGGAAAGCACAAGAAGGCATCAACATCATCAATTACATCATATTTCTTGTAGGCACCAAGTTACATATATGATACCTTCACTAGTTTGGACATGAATGGCATATGCATGCAGATTCTTGGTCAAGATCTATCATTCGTATCGAGGATTTCCTAGATTGACAGTAGATTGGCTATCCTTGCCATTTCTTGGATACGCCATGGTGATTATGGGTTTATCTTCATTATGATTTTTTGTTGGTTCTCATGTTTCCTTAGCTAGGGTTGAGTTATTAGTTCCTGGAGCCTTGGTTGGAAAAACATTTTGGAGACCTATAACAACTTGGGTCGAGTTACTAATGGGTTGAATTACTAGTCTTGGAGCCTTGGTTGGACAAACACTCTAGAGCCTAGCAGCAACTGCGGGTTGAGTTACTAGTCCTAGAGCCTTGGTTGGAACAAACACTCTAGAGCCCTCAATGGCTAGGAAGGAGACGGTTGACACCTAATCATCAGGATTGAGTGAATATAATGTAAACAAATAAATAAGTAATATGAATAGTCATCGAAAGATGAAGTGAACAGTCTCTCTGTCATGTATATAATGAAGACCCATCTAAAGGAATAAGATATATGAATCAATTTGTGTTGAGGAGTTACTACCTGGTCTAACATGGTATCAGAGCCAGCTCCCAAAATAGTTGTAACTCCCATCTTCCTACTACTCTCTGTCCACTACCTACTGCTCTTTGTCCACTGCCTATTGCACTCTCTGTCTCCTCCACAGTCGATGTTATGCGTTGTACGCTGGTCAGTTGGCTGAACACTGCTCATTACATTATAATGTTGTCCTGACACACGTTGAACTGTCCTAATGAACTATCCTGCTCGTTACATCACAACACTGGCCTGACATGCATTGATGTTGCTCCTGCTTTCTCAACGGTAGAAATGAAATTCGTGTTAGGGTTTGATTTCTTGTATTTCTTTCAGAACTCATTTAAGAATACAAGATAGCACTGGGAGGCCTTTTCGAGTTTTCATGCTGCTTTGTTTCGAGTTTCAAATGACACTCATCCTCCATCCTTTTTTGAAGCCCTCCGCTGATCTCATCGTCATCGCACAACCCTCCGCCAACCTCCTCGCTGCTGCTTGGATATCAACCCACATTGTTTCAAATGAGAAGAACCTTAATCTGGTGTAAATGCTGGTGATTGTGATCTGCCACTGCATCTCTGCTATGTTCAATCATTATATCTATTTACATAAGGCTTCTTCCTTTTGAAGTTTTGTTGTGCATAACTTGGGTGGTGACTCTTCATGTTGTTAAGATTGTCATTTCACCCATCAATTAAGAGCAGAATTGTGTAGGAAATGTCTAAGTTTTCAGGTTGTTTTGGATAGATAATTAGTAATGTGGGTTATGAATTAGTTTCAAGGGATTGTATCCTTTTGAGAGGATGTCAATTTAAACTTCTTTAAATTTTGGACTTATTTTGGGTAACAAAGTAAATTTTTTATGGGGATAATGGACCATGGTGCGTTAACTTGAACTTCCAGCCACATGTGCCACCCTTGGTCTATGCATCAATGTTAGTGCCACGCTGAATGTCCACCAGTGGAAGCATAGGAGTGGCTCCATGGAAATTCAGGCCCAACGTTGATGCATCCAGCTACTTTGTACATAGCCTTTTTCTCAAGCTATCGAATCTCCCTGTTGTTTTTTACAATATGTTTTAATACATACTAGAAAGCTGTTAGTGTATGCTAATGCATTGATTGTCTATGCATAAAATGGAATTCAATTAATAGTAGAGGATAATCAGAAAGTCGATAGGATAAATGGATCATTACTTGTTGCAGTGTTGGTGTGCCTAAATGTTGGTTGTACTCCAAAAGAAGCATTAGGATATATGTGCAGCTTATTTCTTAGTTTTCATAAGAATTTAGAATATTGCTACTACAATGCATTTTTTTCCATCAAAAGAAGCTTTTTTTTTATAATATGCATTCAATCATATCTATTGTGGGAATAGTTCTCACTCGCAAAGAGAACTTTCCTATGTGGCCCCAGATGATAAAACACACCCTCATTTTCAATGAGTTGTCGAAAGGAGTATGTGTCGGAGACAGAGACAAAGGGCCAGAACAACCTACCTCTGACAAAGAGCTTGTCATTTGGGAAAATAAGAACAACAAAGCTTATGCATTAATTGCAGCATCTGTAAATGAAGAGGTGAGTCATCATATTTCGTCATTTTCAACTACTTTTGAAGCCTTGCAAAAGATGAAAGAACTCTATGACTCACATTCTGCACTTGAAGTCGTTCAATTCATGATTAAACTCTTCACTCTTGGACTACAAAATAATGATCCTCTTGTTGTTGCATCTGAAGTAAAGTTTATAATGCATGATGTCAAATCCACTAAGGTTGAATTGGATATTCCTCTTATCACTTTTCTCAAGGCATTTTATCCTACTTACTCCAATTATCTTGAGTCATTACAAGCAAATGGAAATCTCAAAGATATCACCTTTGACTTTCTTGTGAAAAAGTTTGCTGAAAGAGAGAAAGCTTTTGGAAAGAGGACATCCCCTGAATCTTCTGAAGAGGTTGTGTGCCTTGCACATAAAGAAAAGAATCCTACTAAAGATTCTTCAAGAGGAAAAGGTGGTCGAGGAGGAAGAGGAAGATATTTCAGAGGCAGGGGGACAAATACTCTCAAGGATAAAAGGAAGATTTACATTGCATATGCTGCAAGAGAAATGAATCACATGATGCCTCTACATGCAAGCTACCATGGGACAAAATTGAGCAACAAAGAAACCATTGGAAAGGTAAAACTAATGATACAGATAAAGGTAAAGCACCTGAATCTGCTCACTATGTTGTGGCACAATGTAATATTGGAGTAAATGAAGATTTATTTAATGCTTCACTCGCCTCTTGGAAAGATGATTGGTTGCTTGATTCAGGAGCAACCTGCTACATGACTCATAGAGAATATTTTTTTGAAGAATTCACTGAAAATGTTGATGGAGTAGTATACTTTCTAGACCAATAAAAAATGAAGCCAGCATGGCTTGGAATAATTAGGCTTAAATTGCCTGGTCTTCCATACTTTCTTCTGCATCATGTTCTATATCTCCCACAGTTCAATAGAAACTTTCTATCTTTGGTCCTCATCTTCCAGCAAGGTCACTCCATTCATATGTTTGATGGCAAGCTTGAGGTAAGACAAGCATTTGACCTCTCACTTGTCATGAGGAGAATAGAAGAAGAGAGCTTTATAAAGTTGCAAGGAACCTCTACTCATGCACAACATTTCTCATACAATTCTCATCATGAAGGAGGTACACTTCCATCAAGTTTATTATAACATGCTAGATTTGGACATTTGAATTATGACAGCCTCTATTTGTTGAAAAAAAATGGTGTTGTTGGTTTTCCTACAATTCCTAGAAAACTTAAGCAATGTGATGCTTGCATTCTAGGAAAGCATAGCAAATAGTCTTTTCATGATTCACATTCAAGAGCACATAGAAAACTTGAACTCATTCATTCAGATTTATGTCATCCAATGCCTGTTCCTTTTGCAAATGGAAATAAATATATGATGACATTTATTGATGACTACACCAGAATGTGTTGGGTTTATTGATTGAAGAACAAATCTGATGCTTTTCAAACATTCAAGAATTTTCATAAATGGATTAAAAATGATGCACAATCTCATACTGGGTCCACTCACACTGATAATGGAAAAGAATACACATCAAATGAATTTTAAAACTATCTTTGCCAACATGGGATCAAACATTAAACAATTGTGCCTTATAATCCCGAACAGAATGGTGTAGCTGAAAGAATGAATAGGACAATCTTAAATATGGTACGATCAATGCTCTTCTTCAAAAATGTAAAGATAATGTTTTGGGCTGATGCTATTCTATGTGCTGCATATATAAAGAATGGATGTCCATCTAATGCTATTAGAAACAAGACTCCATATGAAATGTGGTATGGACATGTTCCTTCAGTAAAGCATCTCAGGGCCTTTGGTCCCAACTGTTATGCCTTGATACGAAAGGTACATAGAAACAAAATCGGTGCTAGAATTCGTAAGTGTATCTTCCTAGGGTATTCAAACACCTCCAAAGCATACCGTCTCTATGATGAAGTAAATAAAAAGTTTGTTGTATCTAGATATTTAATTTTTCTTGAATCATCCAAAACTAACAATGTTGTTGAGCGGCAACTTGATCACTTGGATAGATTCACAAAAGAAAAATCATTTCAAGAATTTGATAATCAGATTCCACATCTTGTAGGGGGGATTCCTATACTAGATCAACATGTGGAATCTTCTTCTGAAGAACACTTTCCCCTGCATGAAACTCCAACAATGGATGATGCTTTAAGTGATGTGATTGATAGAATTGGGAGACTCAACCTTGATTCAGTCCCAACTCAATCAGTAGAGAAGCCTGTACCATATGAGAAAGGTCCCCCAAAGTGGCTGACAAAGACACTTGAAAGTGTTCATCCAGATGAGGTTGGAAAGACAAGAACTAGAAATTCAAACCGACAAAATGGAGGTGATGTAGATGACTCTAATTCACCATTTGATATGGATGTTTCTTATGATTGTGAATTGAACTTGTCTACAGATTTTGAACCAAATTCCTTCAAAGAAGCTACTTCTAATGATGAATGGAAATAATTGATGCAAAAGGAGTATGATTCCCTCATAAAGAATGGCACTTGGAAGCTGGTTTTTCCTCCATTAGGAACCAAACCAATTGGCTGCAAGTGGGTCTACAAGAACAAGTATAAAGCTGATGGCTCACATGAAAAGCACAAAGCTAGGCCTGTGGCAAAAGGTTTTGCATAGAAGGAAGGGGTTGATTATGAGAAGACTTTTTGCCCCATAGCAAAATGGACTACCATCCGAACACTCTTTTCCCTTGCAGCTGAGAATGGTTGGAAAGTCCATCAAATGGATGTAAAAACTGCTTTCTCGAATGGAGATCTAAAAGAGAATGTTTTTATGTCCCAGTCTGAAGGATTTGTTGTGAAAGGTCATGAACATAAAGTATGCAAAATGGTGAAGTCCTTGTATGGCTTCAAACAAGCACCGTGAGCCTAATATGAAAAACTAACGGAGCATCTTCCGAAACTCAATTTCAAACATTATGATCTTGATGATGCAACTTTATTTGTCAAGAAAGTTGGAAAAACAGTTGTATATCTTGTGGTATATCTATATGATCTTTTAATGATAGGGAACAATGAAAGCTACATTGCATCCATAAAGAAGGAATTGGGGAAAAGTTTTGAAATGACTAATTTGGGCTATGTTCATTACTATCTTGGTATTGAAGTAACCCAACATCTGAAATCCATATTTCTTTCTCAAAAGAAATACATTGGAGATCTATTGAACACGTTTGGCATGACAGAATGCAATCCTCTTACTACTCCAATGCAAAAAAACTTAAAGCTCACATCTATTGAAGGAAAAGAATTTGAGGATGCAACAAAGTATACACAGCTTGTAGGAAGTCTCAACTACGTAACTACTATAAGACCAGACATTTTGTTTGTTGTTGGAATCCTCTCCAGGTTTATGCAAAAGCGTTATGAGGGACATTTGTCTACTGCAAAAAGAGTTCTAAGGTACTTGAAGGGAACTCAAGACCTTGGAATCAAGTATACACAGGTGGACAACTTCAGCTTGATTAGATACTCTGATTCAGACTTCGATGGAGACAAAGAAACTAGGGTATCTACTTCATGATATGCTATGAGTCCTGGATCAGGAGCTGCCTCCTAGAGATCACACAAAGAATTAGTTCTAGTGGATTCCACAATAGAAGCAGAATATGTGGCAGCAGCTAAAGCAACAAAAGAAATTGTGTGGCTCAGGAAAATTCTTGAAGATTTGCATGTAAAACAAGTACAATCAACTCCACTCATGATTGACAATACCTCTGTAATAAAGTTAGCCAAGAACCCAAAGTTCCATGATCGAATGAAGCACATCAATACTAAATATCATCTGATTTGACATCATGTTGAGGCCAAAACAATCCATATCCATCATTGTTCCACTAATGAGCAAATTGCAGACATCTTCACCAAAGCGCTTGGAAGAGAAAAGCTTGAACAATTCAGAATGATGCTTGGACTCACCAACATCCCTTCAGATTAAGGGGGGGAATATTGACACCTAATCATGAGGATTGGGTTAGTATAATGTAAATAAATAAATAAGTAATATGAATAGTCATCGGGAGATGAAGTGAATAATCTCTCCCTCATGTATATAATGAAGACCTACTTGAAGGAATAAGATATGAAAATCAATTTTTGTTGGGGAGTTAATGCCTGGTCTGATAAAGACCAATCTCACGATGGTTTTGTTGATGTTTGACTGTGAGGTGGAATCAATGTTTGACGGATTAAGGTGGATGGCCTTTGGAAACCCTCGATGAGTTTTCATTGATGTTTTATGTGAGATCCCACATTCATGCTTGGAATATTGCACGGGGGTGAATGGATGAAGAGATTTGGCTCAACCATTCTATGGTTGGATGGAACATGGTAGTCCCATCTCTAGATGGTTCATTGCATTCATTAATGATAAATCCATTCCCTTGATTTTCATGTGTAAAGTTAGTAATGCATTTATGGATTTGGTGGCTGATACGTTTATTGTATTTGTGTTACTAATGTGTTGGCTATATGAAAATTTTATGACAACAACTATGTATGCTTCTAACCATGTTTTTAGTTGTATGTGAATGGATAACATGCCTATGACCTAATAGATGTTAATGCAATAAATGGCATGAGGGAATAATGGTTCATAGCGATTCTTAGATAAGTATGAGATACCTACACTTAATTCTATCATTTACACATGTAGATTACATGTTGATTATATGTTTGACAAAATTTCTGTCATGGCTAGTAGGTAGCCAATCAAAGTATTGAACACCTATTTTCTTTAGTAATTTCATTTCCATGTTACTTTCCTAATTTTAAGAGATGGTTTAGTTATGGGTAGTGTCCTGGTCTCTAGGCTTAAAAACATGGCTCAAATCTTAGAGTTGCTAGCACAACATTGACAATTTTTGTCCGCTATCTCTAGAAGGCGGGCATACGAGAGTGACTTAGGTTGTTGGTCTCTCCGTTTCCCATAGAATGACATTGACTATGGCCCAAGAGACATAAAATAATAGTGGGAACCAAGGACAGGTTGTTTGAGCGGCTGACTCATCTTATGAAGGTTCGGTTGATAATGTTAGATGTCTCTGTGGTGTGTTTCTATCAGTTCCACTTCGTTAATGTGAGTTAGGAGATATAATCATATCATAGTGGCCTCTCTTCACATGTTTACCCCGACTGGATGGTTTCTTGAGTAGATGTGGGAGGAAGGCATTACAGTGTGGTATCAGAGCATGGTTCAACTTTCAGACTCAATGGGTTGAATGTGTTAGTCACGCATGCATGTCAGTTGCATGTGTGTCTGCTACGCTTGCATTTCATGTGATTGTTGCATTTTCTTGATGTTTGATTAGGGTTGTAGTATGGTTATCATGAATAATTTGATATTAATTTTGAAATATTTATTTGTCATGAGCACGTGACTTGTTGAATATCGTAATATTTCTCTTATAGGATTGATTTTATGTCACCTACTTACATCCTTATATGTTAGGCTACATTTTTGTAGGTCCAATTACATGTACCAATCTTGTATGTTGATTACAACAATTGATCACTTATGCTTGACTACATGCGATCATGTGTATGTATAGTTGATTAGGCATTGCTTATGCATGTTGATGGTTCCATGTGGGAATGTGTATAGTGGAGTAATGGTTGTTTTCGTGTAGAACGTCGGGTTTGTGAAGTTGATATGGCCACGAATTGATGAATGGAGTCTAGCTAGAATGATGTGTGTATGGTTTGGTACTCATTTATTATATGTCTATATATAGTTGTTATGCATGTATGGTCTTGGTTTTAGTTTGAATAGTAGGTCAAACATGACTTGTGAAGTCATGGTATGAAATTTAGGTCATCATTGTGCTATTGGATTGTTGTGATGCTAATGTGTTCAATGAGGTAAAGGAAGAGATGCAGATCATCAACGTGAGGTTACAACATTAGGCTTTGGGATAAGAACAAATCGTAATACAAGTATTCTATGCTTGGCATGCATGTATGTCAGTTAAGTATTTTTATATGCATTAGGGTTGTACAAATTAGGTTTATGTACATACCTTTTGATGTTATGGTTACATATATGATAGATTCTAGTTAATTAGTGTAGTCATCTGAACATAAGTTGGATAGTCAAGAATGATGGTAATTGTGGTTGTAAGCATTGCTATTGTTGGTTACGTTAGATAACTTGATGATTATGTTATATGATATGTTGTTGATGAAGTATCTTATAGGTTAACTTGTTGTTATATGCTATTAACTTTATGATTAGGGTTATTTCATTGAGTCTTAAATTTTTAATTTGGATTAGTCATATGCATGATGGTTATGTTCACTGCATTGAATATCTTGATGTTATATGTATTTCGTTAACTTAGTTTTACCTATGCATATCTTTATGGTTGTGATATTCAGGTATGAGTCGACATATCTGAGATATGGTGTCTTACTAATCTAGACTGATCATACATATGTTATTGTTATGCATGAAAAACAAATGTGTATGAGCTTATGATGTGAACATGTTAGCTATTTACTGTTTTGGATATCATGATTTCATTTGAGTTGATATATTATGCAGCTGTATCATGGTAACCTAGATTTATTGTGTAGAAAAGATAGCCTCCCCTGATATACATTAACATATGAGTTTTCTTATGTCATATATTTGGCCCTTGGTTGTTTGATGATGCTGTCTATTTTTTGTTCGAGTGTTTGGTGCCTACTTGATTTATTTAACATGGTATGTTTGCAAGTTGGTTGAAAATTTGATGAATTTCATAATATGAGTATGCATTCCAATGATCTTGCATTGACATGATTTTACTAACATATATGTGTTGAGATAGTTGATATGTACTTGAGTGTAGTAGGTGATAGTCATAGATGCTGACTACGAGTGGAGTATGGATTATGACATGTTTGTTAGTCATGGTAAAGGTTGATTGCAATTGATAGATATGATTTTCTTGATATTTGGAACATCTCGTTGACATGTGTGAGTAGTTGCAGAATGCGTGATGGTGTTATCTTTACAAGGTAATAGTTGATGTCTTGATATCACTAACTATTAGGTGATGTGACAATTCATAGTGAGCATCGAATTGTAGCAAAGTCAAAAGCTAAAAGGAAGGAGTTGGACAAGAATTCCTATGTTTATGTTTCGAAACCCTAATTCCAAACAAATGAGTGCTTTGCCTACAATAAGTCTTCTTAACCTTAATCTTGTTTGAAATTATGTGGAGGCATGCTATATTCATGAACATGTACTTTACAGGTATATTAGTTATTCTTTAGTTACATGTGGATCTCTCAAGAGGATTGGAGTCCCTTGAAATATGGCCTAGATATGTGCAGTTTTAAGCAACGTGTTTGGCACAACAAGATAAGGTAATTGGTGTATTTTTGTTTTTATTTATGCACTAAGAGTTATTTGTTTATGGAAATGTGATGCAGAGGACTGCATGGTAGAGAGAGGTTGCGACGAGATCTCGGAGAAGGTTCCGGTCGAGATTTCATTAGGAACAATGGGGATTGATTCATGGTGTTTGTTGTTAGTCTTGTGATTTGGTATTTTGCAATTGTTGCGATTGATTTGTAATTTTGATTGTGTTTGGTGCATAGTTATGCCACTTTGTTGTGGTCTCGTATCACTTTTGGTTTTCATGGTTTTCTTCTTATGTCTTGGGAATTTGTTGGGAAAGAGGAAACTTAATGGGGTTCACGGAGAGCTGTGTGGCACCCAACAAATGATGTAAGACCTAGATGAAGCTATATGCATTAGTAAGCACAACAAAAGGTAAGGCTATGATAGTTGTTTGGAATGGATGAGTTCATTGTGGTAAATGGCCAGTGAACATACACATATGAGAAAGGTAAAGTAAATGGATCTGAGGTTTTGAGATACCTTGGCTATGTTGGGAACTGTTTTTCTCAATGTTGTGCATGTTGTGCACAAATAAGGAATTTATTTGAACCTTGAACTTATGATATCTAGTCATTTTTTTGTCATCATGATTATGCTGATGTCTATATGGGTATACATGTATGTATGCATACTGTTGCCTGGTAGGATGATGATTGTTCTATGCTAATGATTATATATGTATGCATCTATGTTTCTATGTCACTATTAGACAAGGTTGTCGAGGATTGTTCTTATGGAGGAATGATTGCTTACGAAGGCAAATCCCATGAACAGGTTCCTAGTCCTACAAGGAATCAATTGGCAAGAGTAGTAATGAAAAATATATGAGTTCATTATCATGTGTTTGTGTGTTGATATTATGTGATTATACTATGTCTATGCTTATGTTATAGGTAACACTAAGGAATACATCAATGAATGAAAGGAGTGTGGTTTGCAGTATGTTGGGAAAAACATTGATAGGACACTGAAAGCAAGGTTGCTCGGTAGAGGAAGTGTGGTTTCGGATGTGTGGTATTATTGTCGTGCATATGTCATACATGTTGTACATGTTTCATTTTTTATGATTGTGCTCATGTAGTATTGTGCATATGTAGCGTGTGTACACGTTGTTTATGCAATGCTATGTATAGGGTGTTAGTACAGATAATGTTGTATGAATGTTGCATATTCAGTGTTGGGTATATATGGTGCTATGTAAATGTTGGATATACAATTTTGTGTATATATTGTACTGTGTGCATGATGGATATGCAGTTTTGTATGCATATGATGCTTTGCATGTGTGGGATACGTAGTGTCGTGTACATATGATGTCATGTACGTGTTTGATATGCAGCGCCATCTACATGTGGTCTTGCATGCATGTTGTACAAGTGGTGCTATGTACATATAGTGTGGTGTGCATGATTGTACAAGTGGTGTTTGTGCATGTGGTGATGTGTACATTTTGTACATGTGGCGTTGTATGTAGGTCGTGTTGTGTACATGTTGTGCATGTGGTGTTGTGTATATTTTGTGTCGCATAGATGTCGTGCAAGTGGTATTTTGTACATGTGGTATTGCGTACAAATTGTACGATGACGCAATGTACATATGACATTATGTACAGGTTGTACATGTGGTGACATGTACATGTGGCATTGTGCACACATTGTGCAAGTGCTGCTTGGTATATGTGGCGCTGACATATGTGCGATATTGAGTGCATCTCCTACATGCTCTGTTGTGGGCATGTAGTACTATGTATGTACATTTTTTAGTCACGGTATCATGGTATATGCTTTCATTCTGTTGTAATATGTACATGTATTTGTGTTATTTTGTACATTAGGTGTATGTGCATGTTATTGCATTATACGCTGGATGTAGGCATATGTATTGTGTTGTGTTGTATAATGGTTGTATTTGTATGCATTTTGTGGTTTCCTATGTTTTCTACGGATGAATGTCTTGTGATGTACATTGTGCATGTATATGTACGTATACTAGGTATAGGTGTAAGTGTTGTATGTTAGGTATATGTGAATGCATTGCATGGTGTTGTATGGCACGTGTGGTTGTATGTGTGTGATGCACATTATGCCTATGTGCACCTTGTGGAGGAGAAGGCACTAGGTGTTTTTTGGGTGTGGTAACCGATCTGATATGTGTACAAAATAACAAAGGTATAAGTAAGGATCGATGAAGGAAAAGTATCAATATTCTATTTCAATTTTACTATCCATATGATTTACGGTTCCGGCCTATGATGATTACATGTGATTTGTAATTTTGGTTTATGGTGGTTACGTGTGATTTATGATTTTGATCTGTGATGGTTATGTTTTGAGCTAACTTGATGTGATTTTTTATGCATCATGCTACTTTGACTTGTCGTGACAAGAAGTAAACATGATTGCAAGTGTATCTTATTAACAAGTTACTAATGAGGTATGATTTGAAGTTACTTCAATTTATTTTGAATCTAATGGAAGTTATGTGCTTGGTACAGGAAGCACGAAAATACCTACTGGGGTACAGGTTGTACATGTGGGACATTGGTACCCAAATGTTTCCATTGATTTCCATGAGCATGGTATGACCTATATGAAAGTTTTGAGGTAGGTATATCCCTTGGTTTTTGTATCTTCCTATGTGACGAATCCTTGCCAAAAGATGGACTTCCTAGGATGGGGGTGTCAGCGAAACTTGCAAGGTGAGTGACTACACGGAAGGGTTGACTGGATTGCCTGAGGGACTATGTAGCAGAGAAAAAATTCCAGGGATGGATTTGTTATTGTCATGAGAATTTCCATATGGAATCAGATGCACATTAGGAGTGCACCCTAGAAAAATGAGCCGATAATTGTTCCCTAAGATGAAAAGTGGCATAGGATTATAACATTGGACATTGGATGTAGCTTTGAATGTTGGAGTAGATTCTAGACTTCTTGGGAAAGAGGTGAATACTAGTACTACTTTGAGGGTGGAGGTGTGAGCTTCTAGATTCTCTTTTTGATTGATATGAGCATCATATTCTCTTATTTACTAGTTTATATTATGTGTGTACGTGTATATGTGGAATGTGAATACCATAATGAGTTGTGTTATCAAGCTCTAGTAAAGGTATGTTTGTCATGTTTTAGCAGATGGTCATTGTAAATACTGTAACGAGCTATGTTATAAATCTCCATGGGTAGTATATTTTGTTTTCATCATCTTGTTGGTTATAGGTGTCATTGGACATCGAGGATGGTATCCCCCTAAGGGGAATGGTTCTGTAACAACCCTAGTGAAAATTTCATCTAAAAATATATAAATACAATGGATGATGGGACATTTATTCCAAGATGCATGTCGGGAAGGATGTCCTAGTGGGTGTTCATTTGGTTGTTTATGGCTAAGTAAATTGGCAAAGGCAATGTCAAAGGCATTAAAGAGGAAAAATGGTATTTTGGCAGATTTGTATATGCAAATTATGGAAATTAGTTGAAAATGAAGATGAAAGGTCAGAGTTTGCACATGAGGAAAATGAAGGAAAATAATGGAAATTGAAGAAAATAGAGGCCTCAACCATAAAAAGGCTTCTGAGGATTAGTTGGTAACCTTTTTTTAGTTCATTGTTTGAGCTCTCTCTCATACTCCTGGATACTTAGATTTTTCTTTGAGCACTCTTGGAGGGTTTGGCATACTTGGATTCTTAGAGAAAGAAGGTAAAGGAAGAGCGAGAATGCGCAACAAGGCATCAGCATGAACATCTTCATCATATTTTCTTGCACGTAACAAGTTTCACATATGATCTATTTACTAGTTTGGACATACATGGCATATCCATGTCGATTCTTGGTCGTGATTTGTCATTGGCATGAAGGATTTCCTACATTGACAGTGGATTTCCTAGCCTTTCCATTTCCTGGATAGCCATGGTGATTGTGGGTTTATTTTCATTGTTTTGTTTTGGTGGGTTCTCATGTTTCCTTGGTTAGACAATTTATCTAGAGCCCAATAACAACTTGGGTTGAGTTACTAGTCCTGGAGCCTTGGTTGAACAAATGCTATGGAGCCCTTGGTGGGTTGAGTTACTAGTCCTAGAACCTTGGTTGGACAAACTCTCTGGAGCTTAGCAATAGCTGTGGGTTGAGTGACTAGTCCTAGAGCCTTGGTCGGACAAACACTCTAAGGCGATGGATGGATAGGATGGAGACCAATATGGTGATGGTTTTGGTGATGTCTAACCATGAGGTGGAATCATTGTTTGATGGGTTGGGTTGGATGGACTTTGGAAACCTTGGATGAGTTTTGATTGATGTGTTCTATGAGATCCCACATTCATGCTTGGAATATGGCATGGGGGTGTCAAATGGCTGAAAAGATATTTGGCTCATCCATTCTATGTTTGAGTGGAATGTGGTAGTCCCATCTCAAGTTGGTTGATTGCATTCATTAATGAGAAAACCATTACCTTGATTTTCATGTGTAAAGTTATTGATATATTTATGGATTTGATGGATGATATGTTTATTGTATTTATGTTCCTATTATGCTAGTTATATGCACATTTTATGGCAATAGATATGTATGGCTCTCAATATTTTTTTACTTGTATGTGAATGGACAGCGTGCCTATGACATAATATATGTGAATGCATAAAATGGCATGAGGGAACAATGGTTCGTAATGATTCTCAAATAAATATGAGATCTCTACACTTAATTAGCTTGTTTAAACCTATATAGTACATGTCGATGATATGTTTTACGAAATGCATGTCATGGCTAGTAGGGATCCAGTGAAGGTCTTGAATAGTATTTTCTTTAGTAATTTCATTTCCATGTTACATTAATTATTTGAATAGATGGATTAGTTCTAGGCAGTGTCCTGGGCTCTAGGCCTGAAAACATGGCTCAAATCCCAAATTCGTTGGTACAAAACTGATAATTTTGGTCCACATTCACTAGCAGGTAGGCCTATGAGAGAAACTTCAGGTTGTTGGTCACTCACTTGCCTATAACATGAGAGAAACTATTGCACAAGACACCTAAAACAACAGTGGGACCCGGGGACATGAGATTTGAGTGGTTGACTTCTCTTTTGAGGGTTTTGTTGTTGATGTTTGATGCTTGTATGGTGTTTTTATGTTGGCTCCACTTCCTTAATGTGACTTAGGAGTTTGAATCATATTATAGTGGCCTCTCATCACATGTTTACCTTGGCTGGCTAGTTGCTTCGATAGATGTGGGAGGAGGGTGTTACATAAACTGTGTCTTAAATCCTTTTGGGATTGACCCCAACTTAGAGATTCTTCTCCTTGGCGCCATCCCTTTCCTATTATCCTTACCACAATCCCAAACCCTAAGACTGTCATACCAACAATTATGGACTATCTATGACCTTCCTTTAACGATTGTTCCAAAAAAATCTAGGACACATAGGCTGCTGCACTTGTTGAGTAGTAATCACTAGAAAAGAGAACTATCATGAATGGTCCATAAAGACAAAGCATACCCTTATTTCCAATAAATTTTTTGAAAGGAGTGTCTGAAGGAGAAGTTGGGAATCCACCTTAAAATCCCACAGATGAAAAAGAGCTCGCCATATTAAAGAAAAAAATAGAAATTCCTATGCGTTGATCGTTCCATCAGTAAATGAAGAGGCGATTCACCACATTGTACCATTTATAAATGAATTTAGTACTTTAAATAAGTTGAAATACTTATATGAATCTGTTGAAGCCCCGAAAATCGAGTCTACAACAAGGGGGATACCCACCTGGTCCAAACCTTGGTTAGCAGCTCCTTTTTCGTTTGGTATAGTGGGTTTGACTGGGGATATTGGACCAGTTTTGCAATATGTGTGTATGTTGAGAATTGATATTTATTAACTAATGATTACTAAGTAAAATTCTTTCTTTATTCGAAGTCTAATGTATCAACATGCAATTGCAATCTAATAAACAGAAATATCTAATTCTAAACTAACCCTGGATGTAATCTTTCCTTTATGCGATCTAAAATGGTTTCAAATGACAATTGGTGATAAGGATCATTCAACTGCTATGAGAAAAGAATTCAATAAAGATAAACCATTTCATATAAAAAGTTAGATGAAACAGTTGTGAAAAATGTATCGCATAGTAAGCTACTCATATACTAAGCATAAATAAATAGCTATCACCATACAAAAGTGCCAAATGATAACTCAAGCACTTAAGATTTCATATATAAATAACTGAACATGAATATCACCATAACGCATAAGCGAAAACAGTTAAGAGATAAAAGTACCGTATATAACTAGTTCTACTTATGAGCTCTAGTAATAATGATCTATTTCTTCTTAATCCAACATCCAGTAAGAGTACAAAAGTGTGCAACATCAGTAGTAGATATTAAACGTAGATATCAATAAATCCTATTCCATTCATTCATTAAAACCTCCTCAGAGGGTGCAAAAGTGCATGTTCTAAGGACAAGTTTTTGACAAATTTCTGGACCCTTCTCTAAATTCATGAGAAGGGTCTAAATACTACTAAATAATTCAAAAAATAATTTATGACAAAAATGTAGGATGCAGTTTAAATGACCCTCCTCATTTCAGGCAAAAATAAAGAAAAACTAAAACTAAAACTGAATCTAAAACTAAAACTACTAACTAACTATTTATGTAACTACTCCTTGAAGTCGCAAGCATTCAGTATTTGCTTGAGGAGAGTTGGTTGGCTGACTTCCGATTCTAGCTGTCCTGCGAAAATGGAATTGATAAGAGTTGGCACCATCTTCTCAGTAGAATTGATGATACATTTGAGAGTCATGCACTAGCTATGTGGTTTTACCAACTACGCCGAGTATGAATCCCAATTCAACTTGGTTAACCTTTGGATTGATTCTGCCTTTTCTTGAGCCTTCTATCTCCAACTTGTTTGTCGATGCTACACCTTTGGTAGATATCTACGTATCGCTTGGTGATATACCTGATAAATATTATTGGTTTTGAGTTCCAATTCTACTTTCCGTCTTTAGCGCTTTTTCCCTACAAACTTCTGCTCTTACAGGCAACTGAGGAATTTGAGGCTTTCCATCTTGAGGGATTTTTCCTGGAAATACATGATTAGCGCCAAGGAAATTACTTCTATTTCTAGATCCGGGCTCCCCTGATGTGATTTTCACCTCTTACACATTTTGTTAGAAGATATAAAGCTTAAATTTTGTAGAAAGAATGGTTTTATACGTTCTTGATTCTGAGCTTTGATTTCTTTATACATGATATCAACATCATTTAGTACTCTTTTTAACCATGTCTGTATACGGGAGAATTTTGGGTCTCGCCGATATCCTATGTAAGAATGAACAAGCTTGATCTGTAATAGACACCTCAGAAGACCCGTGTGAGCCTACAGTGGCCATTACCTCCATTACCTTCGGATCTTCTTCCTCAAGTAAACTATACATGCCTTCCCAAGTAGTGATATCGATGCCTTTGTTGCAGGTGGTGTCTACATACAAGGGAGTCATCTCTTTATCTTCAACATTGGGAGCCTTACCCTTATTTCCCATAATATCTTATTATTTTCTCTGTATACTTCTAAGTCCTTCGCTCCTGCAATTTACAAATGAGGTGAGAACGATGATAAGAAAAGGTGACAGGAAAGATTTAAATGTTGAAAACATATAAAATATATCACCTTACATGAACTAGCTCTTTGATAAGATCAAAACCATATTTCATTAATGATTTCCAACTAACTCGTTAATTAACATAAATGCGCATAATTGGGCCTTGGTTTATGGAAAAATATTTCTTGAACAATGGACCATGTGAATATGTGATAAGGCAATTTTGTGATTAGCTTCACAATATCGCAGATCGCAGTATCACAAATCGCAATATCGCAAATCCTTTACATGCGGCAAGCATCCATTAATGTGTTTTCTGCGAAATACGATTCCGGAGATGCACCATCGCATATCAACATTTTGGAGGTACTTCAGCATAAGTGATGTTTAAGGCATGCGATGCGATGAGGGTTTTTCATGCTTGATTTCGCATCGCGGTTTCACATTTTTAGAATTCTGCTTGTGAGAAGGTATCCTTTACCCGTTTTGTGATGCGACGTGCTTTAAGGAGTGATTTTCTTCTAACTTATCATAAAACTTAAGTATTTTTAGGTTTTTGAGGTTATTCTCCTAAGTTTATGATAGTAAGTTTTATTGAAAAAGGAAATACATGCATTGATCGATTTTTTTAAATTTTTGAATAATGGTCCCCATTTATTTAGTATTAGTGATAACACTAAATAAGAAGGGGGGTTGTTGTTGGCCACAACAATTGGTGATTCACTTGGAAGAACCAGTTATCTCTGCTTTTCTTTTGAATTTCCAAAACATAAAATTTCCTAGAAAATTAAACTTTATTATAGAAAGATAAAATACACTATGTTTTTCCAGCCATCAATGATAGTTTTCTTCTTTTATGTGAACTTTGTTTATTTAATTCCTAGAGCTTAGTCATTGTATTTACATCAATCACTACTTGGTTTATAAAGATAAAAGCAAAGCCTTCTCTATAAATCAGTTTTAAATATGCTCATTTGTTGTAGGTAGAGCCACTGCTACCAACAGGCGTTTATAGCCTCGACATGGTTACCTGTTACCCAACAATGATCTTGTATCCCTCTTGGAGAAATATACAATTTTCAAAGAGAAATCCATATCTACACTTATTGCTTTCATTTTCTTTTAATCCTTAAAGAACAATGCCTTGGTTTGATAGCCAAATTATGACAGTGCCACACACTTGATTTATAGCTTTGCCAAACAAGTTGGCTCGTGATGAGACCCCTTGTCTTTTGATTGCAACAATCTTAAGTCATTGCTTTGTTGTGGTATGCAATTTTGGCAAAGTCAGCAAGTTATAATATCTATGATCATGATAAGTCGGCTTCTGATGAGACCTCTTATTCTTTAAGTTTAAAGTGTATCATTGGATTATTTCCTAAAGCTTGTGATTCCTTAAGTGGGGAGGAAGTCATTGTTTCCTTAAAGATAGCTCTGGACGACAATGGTAGAGTTTTTGGAAAGAGATTTTCTACAGAGAATGTTTGTTTTGTTATTGACACCTTTCATTTGGCTGATATAAAACAAATTCCTGCTAAAGGTAGTTTTTTATCAAAATTTACAAGGGTGAAAATAGTATCATATTCAGGCTTATAGATTTTTGACTGTATCTTTCAATAATAATGACCAACTTTCTAGATTATTTCTATTTATACAAGCGAAAAAACAAAATATAAAAGAAATAATTGTCCTTTTCGTGAATTCCAAATGTAACCATTTACAATTGGTTTTATTATGGAAATAAAGAAAAAGTTATTTACAAAATAGAAGAACGATCTCCTATGGAAAGTATTTTTTGAGGATCTTCCCATTAACAGGTAAAGATTCTCTTTTTGTTGTTAAATCCTGTAACATAAAGGTAGATGGGCCTAAGATTTCTGTTTTTTGGAAAGGGCCAAGCCACATTGGTTGAAACTTTGTATGTTTGCCCTTTTCCTCATGAGCCTTGTCCCATTTTAAAACTAGATCCCCTATCTGAAAGCCTTCTCTGGACATCATGTTTGAGTCGAAAGAAGCTTTTACTAATGCTTGGTGATGAGCATGACTTATTATGGGCTGCTCTCTTTGCTCTTCTAGCTTAAGGATTGTGACTGCGTTAGTTGTAAGGAAGAAGTTGGTGTTTCATCAACATATTGAACTAAGGCCAAAGAGGGAATTGCTAGATGAGTTGGAAGAACCACTTCTTTCCCATAAACTAGATTAAAGGGAGAAGTGTGAATAGAGGCTTTCTATGTTATTCAATTCGCCCATAAAGCATATATTAAAGACTTGTGCCAATTTTTATGACTTTGGTCAATGGTTCACTTAATGATCCTAATCAAATTTTTATTTGTAGATTTAGCTAATCCATTCCCCTGTGGGTAATAATTGGCAGAGTACTTAAGCTTAAAACCTCTTTTGAGTGCAAATTCAGTCATAACATTGCGAGAAAAATAGATGCATTATCAAACATTAAAGCAGAGGGTAAATGAAACCTTGTGATTATGAACTGATCTATAAATTAAATGATGTGTTCAGCATTAGCTGTCTTGAGAGGAACTGCTTCTACCCATTTAGTAAAATAGTTTGTACCTGCAAGGATATACCTACACTGTTTAGAAGAGTGTGGAACAATCTCACCTATTATATCCAATCCCCATTGATCAAAATGTTGTTCAATGTTGACTGGCTGAAAAGGTAATGATGGCTTCTTTTGTCTTCCAGCAGTAGTTTGAAAAACTTGACACTTTCTTACATAGCTATGCATGTCTTTGAATAATGTGGGGCAATAATAGCCTATGCGGAGGATTTTATGTGCACTAGTGTCACCAGCATAATGTCCACCTGATGGTCCATCTTGGAGTTCCTACAAAACCTTTTCAGCTTCAGATTTCTCAAGACATCTAAGGAGAACAGAATCATAATTCATCCTAAAATGTACATCGTTTACGAGCTGATATTGCTTAGCCTTCAACCTTAAAGATCTTTTCTTTGTATAATCGAGGTTTGAAGGGGCATATCTGTTCTTTAGATAGAATATGATATCAACGTATAATGAATCAACATCGTTTAGGATTACCTCGCACATTTGTATCTCTGTAGATGGTATTTCGGAAATAAGCAATGCTCCAGCCAACATTTTGCAAAATCCTTGAGCTTTAACAATATTTGTGGTTTAATCTCAACATCATATTCTTGCAATTCAGTAACCCAATTGGCTCTTTTCTCACCCACGTCTTTCTGTACTAAAAGATTTCTTACCTCTAGAAATGATACTATGATCTTTGTATGGGTTTTAAGCACAAAGGGTCTGAAATATTTTATCGCTTTGAAAATAGAAAATGCTTGTTTCTCTACATCTAAATAGTTTAACTCAGCCCCTTGTAGATTTGAACTGAAAAAATCAATTGGGGATTCTGCTTATTTTGATTTGGTTGAGTGAGTATCGTAGCATATGATTTATCAGATGCAAAAGTGTATAAAATAAAAGGATCAGAAAAATCGGGAGTTACTAAAGATGGAGCGTTAACAATTGCTTGTTTGATCAAATTAAATGCTTCATATTCATCTTGGCCCCATTTGAAGTTTGAGTTATTTTTAATCATTGCCTGTGAAGGAGATATGACTCTTGAAAAATCTGGAACAAATCTTTTTACAAAGTTAATCTGGCCAAGGAAAGATTGCATAGATTTCTTGGTGTGAGGCAAAGGTATTTCAAAAATCTCCTTGATTCTGTCAGGATTGATATGGATTCCAGATTTCGACACTATGAATCCAAGAAGCTTTCCTTCGCTTAATGAAAAAAGGGATTTTTTGGGTTAAGTGAAATTTTATACCTTTAACACCGTTGGAAGATCTATTTTAAATATATGATATGATTGCCTCACTTCTTTGAGTATATAGTTATATCATCCAGGTAGATTACTACCAATTTGTTTACTAATCCTTTTAATGCGATGTCCTTTTAATTCTGTCAGGATATTGATATTGATAGGTGTAAGTACCCCATTTGGTTCAGAATGTGGTTTTTAATTGATCATCGGGATGGAACAAAACTTGGTTATAGTCGGAGAAACCATCCAAGAAGGAAACTAATTATGATCCTGCAACTGCCTATAATATTTGCTCCATAGGAGGCAAAGGAAAATTACCTTTTTGGAAAGCCTTGTTCATATTTCGAAAGTCAATGCAAATTCTAATGTCTCCATTCTTTTTTCTAACAGGAACAATATTGGAAACCCATTGAGAATTTTGTACGGGAACAATGATTTTGGTTTTCAATAGCTTATTAATCTCATATTTGATCTGGTTTTCTAAATTAGGATGTATCTTTCTTAGTTTCTGTTGGACGGGTTTTTCATCATTTATCACTGGGATAGTATGTTGGATGGTAGAAGTGTCATAAGTCTTAAGTTCATTGTAGTTCCAAGCAAAGACGCTTTTATATTGTTTCAAGAGACGAACATATGCTAGTTTTTCTTTGGGAGCTAGGCCAAGGCCTAGGTTGATATTCTATGGCTTGGTATCATATCCTAGATTCACTAATTCATAGTTCAGAGTTGAACCTTGAAGCTTTGAATTGGAAGATATTTTGAATCGATCTTTTAAATCATATAGATCTTCTAGTTTGACTACTAATTTTGGCATAACATTACTAGTGCTATCTTGTTGCAATTGTCTGTCATGTTGGTCCTCATCAATTATTTGATTAGTATTAGATCCCTCAGACGTGAGGAAGATTACAATATCAGGATCATAGTTGAAAATTCTCCAATTTGTAATGTTATCAAGAATTGAGGGTCTAAAGATTAATTCGATTGAAAATCTATCGGGGCTAAAGTCTTCTGAGGGAATGAGCTTGGAAGTGACATTTGCTAAGAGGTCAACACTAGCGTTATGGATTCTAGGAATTGATGAAATATTAAACACTATAAAATGTTCAGTCAGATCTTGTACTAAATATTGGTAATGCTTTAAATGACTTGATAGACAATGTATATTATTCCGTACATGTCTGATAACAATTTCAGAATCTTCAAATACTTGTAGATATTTGATGTTCAATCTGATTTCTTTGTATAGTCCTTGGTCTAAAGCCTCGTATTTTGTAGTATTATTGGTGCAATCTAACTCGAGTGTACAAGTTAGCATAGTTTTGTTTCCTTCTGGGCTAACTAATACACATCCTGCTCCTGCTCCTTCATTAGACTTAGAACCATAAAAAAATAACTTCCAAAATAAAGATTTATTTACAGGATTATCTATAAAATTAATGCATTTAAAACTATCTGTCTGAGAAAATTTTTCTACTTGAGATAAAACAGAATGTTCTAAGTAAGGTGAAGTATGAGAATTGAAATTTCCTAGGAAAGAATCAACAGAATAGTTGCCAATTATATTATTATTGTATGCTACTGGTTCGTTTACTCCCTTCAATTCTGTTACTATGTATTTTTTATGTCTTTCTCGCTCAACCTTTATCTGATTTGTCTTACCATTTTAAAGGAGCCATATATCCGACCAATCGGTTGCAAAGTATCCATCAAGCTTTTTTGACCAATCCCTGCTAAGAATTAAGCCATAGAATTCTGGAATGTCTACAACTAAAATATCGATAACTTGACATACCTTTGGATTAGATGACAACCTTATGGTAACCTGATGTAATTTGCCAATCACTTCAACTTGTGACTGATCCAGCTACACTATGCATACAACAAATTTTTGAGGTTGAACTTTCAACATTGCACAAATTGATTTAGGTAAAATATTGGATGAGGCTCCTGAATCCACTAAACAATTATGCAATTTTTTATTGAAAATTTCATAAGTAAGAAGAAATGGCGGAGTATGACATCTTGAACTTCCTCCAATTAGAGCCATGTCATTTGGATAAACTTTGTTAATCACAGTATTGGGAGGTCTTCCCATCTCATGGGAAGTTTGCGATATTACAATAGTGGGTAGAGCTGTAACTAGTACTCCTTGCAATTCTTTCAAAAGGAGATTTTGTTGGTGTTTTAACTTGCTCAATTCATAAAAAATGATGTTGGCCCTAGTCTTCATCATGTATTTTATGATGTTATAATCCATTTCATCTGAAGCAATCAATGTTTTCGATGCAGTTGGTGAATTTGTTTGGTGGGCTTGTTTGAGTCGCTTTGGATGAAGTTTTCTTGGTAGTGACTTTATCCTTAGGCGTTGAGCTTACGCTCTTTGGCTTCAGAGTAGATTGAGGAGGATCGAGTTGATTTCTACTTCGAGTACTAACTGGCGATGCCTCTTGATCCTCTTCATCAGGGAGGATGAAATCCCACATACCTTGTAATTCTACAACTTCTTCTTCATTGTAGGTATGTCGGTAGTAATTTCCTCTTCTTCTTCTTCTTATTTAGCACTTGTAATAGCGTTAGGAGGCTTTGAATCAATCAAAGGATTTATTCTATAAGGCTTATAAGGCTTTTTAGAGGAAGTCTCTACTACTTTTTTCTTTATATCAACCATTTCATTAGACATGGTCTTCAAAACTTTTTGCAATCCTTCTAAATCAAATGGGTCTTTGGGTTATTTTTTCTTTGGATCTTCTTTGAAAGAAACCTTTTTAGATTTACGTTTTTCAACAATGTTTTTATTTTCTAGAGCTATGATACATTTCTGTACCGCTATTGCTTGCTTCATATTGTCAGCTAAAGTTGTTTTGTTAGCTCTATCCACGAAGATTTCTATGTTTGATAGTAACGCAGAGATGTACCATTCACTTCGCACTTCTTCACTGGGTTTAGAAGCAGTAGGAATTTTGTTCAATATTTTATTAAAATGCGAGTTAAAATCTTTGATAGGTTCCTTTGACACAACTCTAAGGTTAGACAAGTCATTGATTAATGTTGCAGTGGACCTGTCATCACCAAAGTTAGTCAAGAATTGTTCTTGGAAGATGTCCCAACTAGTAATAGACCTAGATGGTGATGAGAAATACCATGATCCAACTGCTCCTTTCAAAGTGTAACGCAAAAGTTGAACGACAGTGTCCTCATTAATGACCCCATTATGGATAACATAAAATTATTTATGTGTTCTTGTGCTAGCATGCCTGCTTCAGGGTTAAACTTAGGCAGCCATTTTTTAGGATGGGTCGGTATTTGACTCAAGGGCACAGGCATTAATACTGCCCCTGGGTTATTCCATGGCATATGGGCCATCGTTGAACTTCTAATAGAGGAAAGCACAAAAGATGATCCTTGCGGTTGGGAATATGAGGATATTACAGTTCCCGATGTTTGAGAAGGAAATGTTGAAGTTCCAGTGGTCTGATGGATGATGATTTGAAGTGGAGTGGATGGTTGACTTTGCGGTGGGGAAGTTGAGATGGATGATGATGATGAAAGAGTCTCACTATTAGACCCTTTAGGTGATTTCATGGCTCTCTTCCTTGTAGGTAGAGGTAACTCAGTTGGCTCAATACCAAACTTTTCACTCTTTAATCTAGTGAGAGGATGAGCAGGATTATATTGTGAAGTCAGACTGCCTTGAGATTTATCAGATCTTTGAGGTGATATTGAAAATCATTGAAGTATATGAATCAAAGATTCAACTTCAGGAGGTTCAATCGTAGATTTCTATGAAATATCAGGGTTTGTGGCAGTGGTTGTTGTTCTTTCAACTTCTAGTTCAAGATTTAAAGATTCTAAGTGCGATGGAGAAGTTGGGGGAGATAGTGAGGGTGATTTTATCCCAGAATGGTATTTAGATTTAGAATTTCTTGCCATTCACAGTTTAGGACCTCCTTCTAACACCAAATATGTTGAAGCCCCGAAAACCAAGTCTACAACAAGGAGGTTACCCACCCAGTCTGGACCTTGGTTAGCAGCTCCTTTTCTGTTTGGTATAGTGGGTCCAACTGGGGATATGGGACCAGTTTCCCAATATGTGTGTGTGTGTTGAGAATTGATATTTATTAACTAATGATTCCTAAGTGAAATTATTTCTTTATTCTAAGTCTAATGTATCAACATGCAATTGTAATCTAATAAATAGAAATATCTAATTCAAATCTAACCTAGGATGTAATCTTTCCTTGATGCGATCTAAAATGATTTCAAATGACAGTTGGTAATAAATATCATTCAACTGTTGTGAGAAAAGAATTCAATAAGGATAAACCATTTCATATAAAAAGTTAGATGAAACAATTATGAAAAATATATCGCATAGTAAGCTACCCATATACTAAGAATAAATAAATAGCTATCACCATACAAAAGTGTCAAATGATAACCCAAGCATTTAATAATTCATATATAAATAACTGAACATGAATATCACCATAATGCATAAGCAGAAACAATTAAGAGATAAAAGTACCATTTATAACTAGTTCTACTCATGAGCTTGAGTAAGAGTGATCTATTGCTTCTTAATCCAACATCCACTAAGAGTACAAAAGTGCAACATCAGTAATAGATATTAAATGTAGATATCAATAAATACTATTCCATTCATTCATCAAAACCTCCTCGGAGGGTGCAAAAGTGCATGTTCTGAGGACAAGTTTTTGACAAATTTCTGGACCCTTCTATAAATGCATGAGAAGGGTTTAAATACTACTAACTAATTCTAAAAATAATTTATTACAAAAATGTAGGATACAGTTTAAATGATCGTCCTCATTTCAGACAAAAATAAAGAAAAACTAAAACTAAAACAGAATCTAAAACTAAAACTACTAACTAACTATTTATGTATCTGCTCCTTGAAGTCTCAAGTGTTCAACATTTTCTGGAGGAGAGTTGGGTGGCCGACTTCTGATTTTATCCATCCTACGAAAACAGAATCGATAAGAGTTGGCGCCATCTTCTAAGTAGAATTGATGACACATTTGAGAGTCATGCACTCGCTGTGTGGTTTTACCAAGTACGCCCAGTAAGAATACCAATTCAACTTGGTTAACCTTTGGATTGATTCTGCCTTTTCTTGAGCCTTCTATCTCCAAATTGTTTGTAGATGTTGAACCTTTGGTAGATATCTAGGTATCGCTTGGTGATATACATGATAAATATTACTAGTTTTGAGTTTCGATTCTACTTTTTATCTTTAGCGTTTTTTCCCTACAAATTTCCGTGCTTACAGGCGACTGAGTAGTTTGAGGCTTTCCATCTTGAGGTATTTTCCTGGTGATGTACGATTAGCACTAATCACACATCGGAAACTACCTTCGTTTCTAGATCTCGGCTCCCCTGATGTGATTTTCGCCTCTTGCGCGTTTTCTTAGAGGATATAAAGCTTAAATTTTGTAGAAAGAACGGTTTTATACATTATTGATTATGAGATTTGATTTATTTATACATGATATCAGCATCATTTAGTACTCTTTTTAACCATTTTTTTTATAGGGGAAAAGTTTGGGTCTTGCTGTTATCCTGTGCAAGAATGAACAAGCTAGATTTGTAATAAATGGCTCAGAAGACCCATGTGAGCCTGCAGCGTACATTACCTCCATTACCTTGGGATCTTCTTCCTCAAGTAAACTATATATGCCTTCCCAAGTAGTGATACCGACGTCTTTGTTGCAGGTGGTGTCTGCGTACAAGGGGTTCATCTCCTTATCTTCAGTACTGCGAGCTTTACCCTTCTTTCCCATAATATCTTGTTCTTTGCTCGGTATACTTATCAGTCCTTCGCTCCTACAGCTTACAAATGAGGTGAGAACAATGATAAGAAAAGGTGACAAGAAAGCTTTAAATACGCAAAACATATAAAATATATCACCTTACGTGAACTGGCTCCTTGATAAGATCAAAACCATATTTCGTTAATTATTTGCAACTAACTCGTTAATTAACATAAATGTGCATAATTGGGCCTCGGTTTATGGAAAAATATTTATCGAACAATGGGCTGTGCAGATCTGTGATAAGGTGATTTTGCAATTTGCTTCGCAATATCGCAGATCGTAGTATCACAGATCGCAATATCGCAAATCCTTTACGTGCGACAAGCATCCGCTAATGTGTTTTCTATGAAATGCGATTCATGAGATGCGCCATTACATATCAGCGTTTTGGAGGTACTTCAGCGTAGGTGATGTTTAAGGCATGCGATGCGATTACGGTTTTTCACATGTGATTTCACATTTTTAGAATTTCGCTTGTGAGAAGGTATCCTTTATCCTTTTTATGATGCAACGTGCTTTAAGGAGTGATTTCCTTCTAACTTATCATAAAACTTAAGTTTTTTTATGTTTTTCAAGGTATTCTCCTAATTTTATGATAGTAAGTTTTATTGAAAAAAGAAATACAGGCATTAATCAATTTTTTAAAAAATTTCAATAATGGTCCCCACTTATTTAGTATTAGTGATAACACTAAATATGAATGGGGGTTGTTGCTATCCACAGCAAAATCACACCCATAGCTTGATGTAGTCCAACTAATGATCAAACTCTTCAATCTTGAATTGAATGATGATGATCCCCTTACCCTATCCTTTAAAGTCAAAGCTATTATGCATGATGTAGAAGCCACTCGTGCTAAAATGGATGTTGATATCATAGCTTTCGTCAAGGCACTATATCCCACATATTCACATTACGTTGAATCATTACAAGCTAGTCGAAAACTTAAATAGATTACCCTTGATTCTCTCATAGAGAAGTTCGTATAAAAAGATGAAGATTTTGGAAAGAGAAAACAATTTCTCAGTCTTCTGAAGAAGTTGTGTGCCTTGAACAAAAAGAGAAGAATCCGGAAGTAGATTCTTATATAGGAAGAGGTGGCATAAGAGTTTGTGGAAAGAAGAATAACTGAGGTAGGGGGGAAAATGTTACCAAATTGGAAGACTTGATATTCATTCTATATGCTACAACATAAATTATATGATCCTTCCAAATGCAAGCTCCCTTGGTATAAAATATAACAAGAAAGGAATGAAGAGAAGGGTAAATGACTAGATCCAAGGAAAGGTAAAGCACCTGAATCATGTTGAAAAAATTTAACTGCATTCGATCTTCATAACATGTGTTATTGTGATTTTATGTAATTGGTGCAATGAATAAATTAAAATTATTATTGTAATTCTTGTCTCATGGGTTTCATGAGCAAGGAAATTTATTTTTACTTTGACTACTATTGTGATTCCTTAGGATTCAGCATAAAGTCAAATTCAGACAATGTCATGTGTGAAGGACCCTTCTTGGGTATGTTACATTTTAGAAGAGTCATTAAATTAGTATGTAAGTCATCCAAAACCAAGCATAAAAAAAATCCTTCAAGTCGGTTAAGTTCAGAGGACATAACTTCATATATTTTTTATCAAGGAACAATCTACAATAGAAAGTGTGAGGAAGGAGTCTCATGACCAGTGAGGAGTAGGAAAGAAAATGTAAAGTATTTGGTAATATTTTTGGGTCTATTTTGGGATAATCCACTTCACAAGTGTGAGGAAAAGGGTGTTACAAAGAAGCCAAGCTTCTTCTACAATACTTGAAGGTCATATCTAGGAGAAAATTGAGGTATAACACAATTAGACTTGTCAAAGAGGAATCCTCCACCTGAAGTGGAGAAAATCAAGGTAGAAAGGATGATCATCTACATGTGATAGGGTTTTTGATTTAGGGTTGAGAAGTTGCAAGCTTAAAGACTTCGAGGAAAATAAGTCGACATCTAAAAGGAATTGGAAGTAGAAAGAAGGAGAAGGAAGTTGAATATCATTGACTCAAGAGGGGAAGATAAGAATTTTGGTGTCTTTCTCTTGGAGAGGTCAAATAGGTCTTGGTCTTGGTATTTGTCAATTGGAATCTCTATAAGAAGAATAATTTGTTCAAGTTTTCCTCTCAAAGAGTTAGAGATTTTAGCCCTAGGTGATAGTCTATATTTGGGGTCTCTCATCTCTTTATGGTTATGAATTGGTGGTTGTTTGATGAAGAAGAACACTAATAACCTAGGTAAAATAACATGATAATATAAAGGCCTAAAAATCATTCACAAGCAGTTACTAATAGAAGAGAAATCACTTTATCTCTATGCCCGAAATTTCTGAACATGGTATTAGAGCTAAGGTGACTAAGTCAAGTTAAAGGAAACATCATGATTCTAGATCAAAGAAGTCTACAAAGAAGTATTGGAATCATAATCAATCAAATAAGGCCAACATTGACCCAAGCTGAAATTTTTTGAAGACTATTCATCCAAAGAAAACTAGATTAAAAGGCAATGCCATCTCACTCTCTATGGGATGGGGGATCATTCTCGAAGAAAACCACCTTCATAAAGTAGAATTTTTCTATCATATATATCATAATCAACATCAAGGAAGCACCAAGAAGAAGGA
Source organism: Pinus taeda (assembly GCA_000404065.3). Taxonomy (NCBI): domain Eukaryota; kingdom Viridiplantae; phylum Streptophyta; class Pinopsida; order Pinales; family Pinaceae; genus Pinus; species Pinus taeda. The sequence continues at coordinate 35,320 of APFE030749562.1, forward strand.
GCATCCTATCAATTACTTATATTTATGTGCATATCTAAATTTGTTAAAATGTATTTTTGCAAGGAAAACAACAAATTGGTTGTGGCTTCAAACTATCTTGCATGGAAGAAAATGATAGATATGAATATAATAAAAAATGAGGGTAATGGAACATGTCAAAGGTGATATAGCTATACAAAGAAAGGAATATTCTCGTTCTCTTGCCAAGTATATGAAAGGATAAGTTAGGTATCAAAGTATTCTCATAGAATCCATCTAAGGGTCCCCTCATTCCATATGTATCTAAACTCAAAAGAAATCTATGACAAACTAGTATAGTTGTATTCTATAAGAACTGTTCGAGAAGTCGTCCCATTAATTCAAGAAAACCACAAGCTCAATATGTCAAGGGAAGATGGAATAGCCTCACAATTTATGAGGATATCTAATATCTTATATTTACAACAAAATGTGGGAGAAGTAGTGTCTAATGGAGAACCCAAAGGAAAAATGAGGTATATATTCTTATATATGATATTGTGGAAGTCATGTCATATAGTTGCAGGTATTATGAACTATGATTGGAAGCTCCTGGGGATTAAATGTATGAAGAAGGGAAGGAATAAATCATGGAATATGCAACCATTTTAAAGAAAATTAACATACGAAACACTAAGAATATTTGACTAGGATATCTCCATGAAATATATGAAAACTTTGATGGAGTTGGAAAAATAAAAAGACCCTTGACAATATATATCTTTGAGAGATGTGTCAATATGTATCCAAGATGTTGACAAAAGCTAAAAGATGTCATGATGAAAGACCATCAAGAAGGTAATGTTGATTTTAATTTTCATTCCTTTATTTTTGAACAAATATATGGATGGGTTTATAATATGGATGACCTAATCCACATGACAATCATCAATAAGTCTAATGTGACCAATTTGTAAGGAGGCTCCCACCTCATAACCTTAAACCAATTAGACCATGTGAGCACCCCATGTGACCTGACCTTGGGGGTTTATTGGTTATCCACATGATGACATCAACATGAAATCATAATGCCATGTGGCATCCCATCAAGGGTGTCATGCTCACTCAATTTTGGTCTTTTCACTAATCTAAAAATTGAAATGGATGTACCAAATGGTGGAATTTAGTGGAGCCACATCATTCTACTAACATCATCAACCTTCCAAACATGCTTCCATGTCATCCCTTGTAATCAATTTCCATTTATTATAGCTACCACATGTATAGGCTACCATGTCATGTTGAAGGGAGCAAAATGACCCCCTGACATCCATGTCACCATACTTGTCTAACTAAAATATGTCAAGTGTCCATATAGAATTTGCCCATTTGTGCTTCAATGAATGGCTGCCACATGTTATCATTATATTCGGTCATCTAGATGTGTTAAATGTTGTGCTAATCTTGACATCATCCACCATCCAATTTCTCAATGGGTTCTAGAATTGACATCATCTACCATCCAATTTTTCATTTGATTCCTAGAGTTGTCTGATGAATAAAAAGTCCATGTGTGTTCTTCTAAGATATGTAGTTTACTTCCTCACTGAACCATGGATACCCTCAAAAGGTGCTTACAATTTAACATATAAATAATTCTGGAAGAGGCCTACACATTGACTTAATTTATAGGATCATTAGCTTGATATTATTTATATTTTTTAGGGTAAATGTTAATATAATATCAACAAAATACATTTTTTTAATTATAAAAGATTGTAATTAGAAAGTATTATTATTTGCAGGGATAGACTTTTAGATTTTGAATTTGTATGAAATGTCTCAAAATTTTAAAAAAACTTTTAGCAGGCATTAAGTAGTTCTTTCATAAACAATAACATCTAATAATAAGTAGAATTATTTTTTCTATCAAATATTTAAATTTAATATTATTATTAAATGAAAATATCACATTTAAATTTAAATGTGGTAATCTCCCCAAATTCCAAACATTTTTGATGACCATGATGATGATAGGTCCACTAGACCAAATTGGTATATGAGAACTATATTTTTCTTAGTTAATAATTGTGTAGCTCCTACTAGTCTTTCTTTGAGAAATTGATGTTGTAGCTTTCTTTTTTCTCTATTGTCTTCCAACTTCCTTTATTTTGCATATCCTTCATCTCTTCTAGTCCTTGGGACATAGGTGTCTTAGCTTCCCTATCCATTGTTTTCTTGCTTTTGTTATACCAGTGACCAACCACAAGGAGAATTAAATTTTTGTTATACCAGCCAAAAAATAAAGAATTTGTATGACATGTAAGCAATATAGGTAAGCACATGTAAGCAATATATGTAAGCTTAGATGCTAGAGAGTTTCTCCAATGCAACGTTTTCATCACAATCACAATTTTCTAATATACTTCTGACGATATCCACAGGAAATCCCATATCCAAATTTTCTAATATACTTCTGACGATATCCACAGGAAATCCCATATCCACCAACCTTTGCACCTTATCTTCCTTATCAGCATCTGCTCCCTTTGCAAAACTTTTGGTCCAGTAACAAGCAGTGTTTACAAATGCTTCATGGTCTGTAAGGTATTGTCGCGCTACAACCGCATCCTGGGGATCATTGGGTTCTGGTGCTGAAAGCAAAACTTGCAAAGAAAGTAGGGTTGTATTCAACGTTATTGCTGCGGTCCACTTATCTTTGAGAATATCCAAGCATATTGCTCCGCTTTCGCTGCTGATATTAGGGTGCCACACTTTCGTGATAAACTGCATTTTTGGAGGTTCGAATGGATAATGCTGTGGCACACGAATGTCAACTTGAAAGACGCCGTCTTCGTAAGGAGTACCCACAGGGCCTCCAATGGTCCCGCACAGGTGTGACAGGTCATTGTCCCCGCAGACGTTAATGCTATTGCCTGTTAACTGCGTATTTTTTTCTATCTGACTTATTTCTTTTTGTATCCGTTGAGCAACGAACGCCATTGTCGCCTGAAAAACCCTAACACAGATGACCGTACAAAGTTCTTAAATACGCGGTTGCTCTATTGGTGGAAATAGACTTGCGCACCTTCACTTTTTTCAAACAACTCAATTCTCTGTCAGCCTCTACCCGTTTTAATTTCGGTAATTTAGTTATAATATTAGCCCAATGAAAATGTGGGACCATGGCCATTGAAAAGTCGTGACCAACTTAATTATTGCTCACACTACTGAAATACGACTGAACTGCATCTCTCTTTTATGTATTCGTTTTATTATTGTTTCATTTTTATTGAGCAGATTTTTCTTAAATTATTAATTTGTATTTGTATTATTTTTTCACTTTTATGTTCTTTAATTTAATTGGTTATAAAAACGTTATTTAATTTAATTCATATACCATTTCTATTTTTTATTTTTTAACTTTTATCTTATTTTACTTTTATTTTTCATTTATTGGTTATAAAACGGTTATTTAATTTAAGTCATACTACTCAATTTTTTATTTGTGTTATTTTTAATTTTTTTTTAACTTTTATT
>APFE030749562.1:41565-83724 GCA_000404065.3 Pinus taeda
TTTTCAAGTTTTACTCTCTAAAAGAAGTTTGCACCTCAAAAAGGTTGATCCCTTTTGGGCCTTGCTATATTCTTGGTTAAGACAAATCTATAGTGGTAATAAATATTAGCATAGATCCATCTAACTCTACAAAGAGAGATCAAATCCCTCTAGGTGCAAACCTTCATTTTAAAGTGTAGAACTTGAGGAATGGATTGCACCTATTTGATCTTAGAGTTGGATGGGTGTATGGTTATTGTAAGTTGATTATAAGAAATCTAGAACCAATCTCTACACACAACCAAGCAAGATCTGCAATGGACACTTTTTCTCTCCACATTAAGATACAAACACCTACAAGGCCTAAAGGTTGACCAATAAAAACCATAAAAGTTTGAAAAATACAAATAGTTTTTTCAAAACATGATTTCCTCTCGGGTTGGGAGAATTGCACTTTTCGTTAATTATAGGTTATATAGATTACACATACATTACATTTCCTTTCATGTAGTGGGAAAATTGAGAAAAATTGAAATGTTGCTTGTGCATACGCAGGGAAAAGAACAAAAGAGAACCATCACAACATCATAGCCAAGCGAGCTTGGTTTCAATCATTGAGCACTTGATGCCCATACAGATTTTGGGTCTTAAGCTGAAAGGCATAAATGCCATCATCAACCCAAGGAGATCTTTATGGTAGGGATTGTGGCCCTTTTTCATGGTCATATTTCTTTTAAGGTGATCAATGTTTATCTACCTCAGTGACTTCTTTACTTCTCAATCTAACCTTTGGCCTTTCTGTTAGACACAATTATCTCATTGTTGCATTGCTTCCATTGTGTCCATTTCCTCAGTGTTCATTGCCACAACTCACCAAAGTTTGATGGGGCAACACTATCTAGACTCATCAAAACCTAAAGTGGCAAAAAGAATATATGTAACCGACTTAGATTTTGTATAAATATAGATATTGAAATAGAACTAAAAATCCTATCTATTGGTATTCTTTGACTTAATTTAATAGTTGAAGCTATCTTTGTTGTGTACTCTATTTTGCAAATTGGTATTAGAGCCAACCCTAGGCCTACTCCCTCATGGGAGAGCATAGGGACGAGTAGATAAATGATATTTGAGTGATTAGTGTGTAGGAAATCCTATGAATAGCATAGAGAGTCAAGAAACCAATGCTAATTTGCTTGTGCATTGGAGAGATCTTGTACCATGGAATGTTTAATATGCTTGAATTTGGATAATAAAGTCCTGTAGCATGAAGTATAACATTTGAGCATCTAGCTGCAGTGCAGCTATGAGTAAATTCCAGAGTCATCCAGCATAGATTCCCAACTAAGGAAGGTGTGGTCTGTGTATGTGAGTCACAATGTGATATTGTGGCAAATATTGTATGTTTAGATCGCGTATCATAACAAAATCCCTCTTTTCTAATTTGCACACCAATTTATGTGTGGCGGTGATCATCTGATGTGGAGTGAAGACACAAGACTTTGTTGAATTTGGTACCATACTAGTTGTGTTTGGCCATATGTTGGAGGTAATGTGCACAACATTTTCCACCTCATTGTTTTCAGTTGTGATGTACTTTTTTTTTCCAATATAGAACAATACCCGTTATCAATGATGGACCACTAATTGGAAATTTGTTGGGTGTAATTTCGAGGGAAATTTGTTCCCTCAATTTCTTGTTGTCAAGATTCTGAGTATTATGTCCCATTAAATCAAGAATAGATAGGTAGGGGTTTTAAGAGCATTTGAATATGAATGAAAGATTATGTAGAAGTTGCTACAATAATACTTAGATAAATATGCTTGTTTTAGTACTAACCCATCTAGGGTTATGTCCAAGGTTTATGAGGAGGGTGAAGGTTATGATAGTGTGCTTGCAAGGATAATTTCTACTGGTATCCATTTTTTTGAGGGGGCTAGACTTTTGTAGTAGGTGGTATTCGTCTCACTTTTACAAGCGAGTTAAAGACCTTATTAATCATTTTGACATCAAGAACCAACAACATGAGCTAACTATCCCTCCATATATGAATGACACCCTTCAAAATGGCATAGATGAATGGAGCGAGAAAGAAATTAGAGGTTTATTGTTTGTAAATGTTGTTGTGCATAATTTTTTGATTCAATAGAAAGTTGGAAAATTGTTCTTTAGATGCTCATTGAGCAACCATTACGTGCATGAATGGAAGGCATTGGCTAAATATTGGGAGCCATTGGGGATTTTAGAAAGGATGTTCTATCTTCAACTTTTGAGGAGCCAACTTATAGTATTTTCATTAGTAGGTTTGAAGAAGGTGTGAAGGGATAATGGGCCTACTTTGAAAGTGAGGATTTTGAAGCACAATGCATTGTGATGAAGTGTAAATGGGATTATATGTTTAGGCATGCAACTATTACATATGAATACAATTAACCTTCACATTTTTTGTACCTAAAATGATAATTTTATATTGAGCCATTTGTGTTGTAAGGGGTGAATCATCGATTGTACCCAACACCTCGAAGTTGATTTCCTGGGTTGTGTTGTAAGCCCTCTTGAGTCACAAAAATAGTGTTTATCCTTGTTAGGTATAGGGAGGATGTGACCTCAAGTTGTGGAATTAACCACTAGGTAGATATGAGCGTGGTAGGTGTACTGGTATGTAAGCCTCATTCATAATTCTTGAGTTTGGTGTTGACACCTAATCTTTAGGGATTGCAAAAATTTTGTAAATATTGTAAATATGAAAATAGGAAGATGAAGAGACATTGTAATATGAATTATAAGAGTTTCTTGTTGATTTTGGATGACATATGAGAATGTGGTTCGCATCTTAAAGTCTTTGATAGAAGCACACTCAAATGGCACAACAATACTACTATGCATAACAGAATCTACGCACATCAGCAAATCAACTAGTGCACATGATTTTTTTTATATATATTTTTTAACCCTTCTTCATTATATTACAAAATATAAAAAAATAGTCTTAGTCCTCTTTCCAAGCATTAGATCTATTTATGAATTAAAAAATGGCAAATATATATATATATTATATATATATAATATTATATATATATATATATATAATATATATATATATATATAGTATATATACATACATACATACATACATATAGTCTTTTTTCAAGTTTTACTCCCTAAAAGAAGTTTGCACCTCAAAAAGGTTGATCCCTTTTGGATCTTGCTATATTCTTGGTTAAGACAAATCTATAGTGGTAATAAATATTAGCATAGATCCATTTAACTCTACAAAGAGAGATCAAATCCCTCTAGATGCAAACCTTCATTTTAAAGTGTAGAACTTGAGGAATGGATTGCACCTATTTGATCTTAGAGTTAGATGGATGTATGCTTATTATAAGTTGATTATAATAAATCTAAAACCAATCTCTACACACAGCCAAGCAAGATCTGCGATGGACACTTTTTCTCTCCACATTAGGATACCAACACCTACAAGGCCTAAAGGTTGACCAATAAAAACCGTTAAAGTTTGAAAAATACAAATAGTTTTTTCAAAACATGATTTCCTCTCGGGTTGGCAGAATTGCATTCGCAGTTAATTATGGTTGATATAGATTACACACACATTACATTTCCTTTCATGTAGTTGGAAAATTGAGAAAAATTGAAATGTTGCTTGTGCATACGCAGGGAAAGGAATAAAAGATAACCATCAAAACATCATAGCCAAGCCGACTTGGTTTCAATCATTGAGAAATTGATGCCCATACAGATTTTGGGTCTTAAGCTGAAAGACATAAACGCCATCATCAACCCAAGGAGATCTTTATGGTAGGGATTGTGGCCCTTTTTCATGGCAATTTCTTTTAAGGTGATCAATGATTATCTACCTCAGTGACTTCTTTCCTTCTCAGTCTAACCTTTGGCCTTTCTCTTAGACATAATTATCACATTGTTGCATTACTTCCATTGTGTCCATTTCCTCAGCGTTCGTTGCCACAACTCACCAAAGTTGGATGTGGAAACACTATATAGACTCATCAAAACCTAAAGTGGCCACAATAATATATGTAATCGACTTAGATTTTGTATAAATATAGATATTCAAATAGAACTAAAAATCCTAATCTATTGGGATTTTTTTACTTAATTTAATAGTTGTAGCTATGTTTTGTTGTGTACTATATTTTTCAAATTGGTATTAGAGCCAACCCTAGGCCTACTCCCTCATGGGAGAGCTTAGGGACGAGTAGATAAATGATATTTGAGTGGTTAGTGTCTGGGCAGTCGCGCGAATTCTGTAGAGAATCAAGAAACCAATGTTAATTTTCTTGTGCATTGGAGAGGTCTTGTACCATGGAATGTTGAATATGCTTGAATTTGGATAACAAAGTCCTGTAGCATGAAGTATAACATTTGAGCATCTAGCTGCAATGCAGCTATGAGTAAATTCCAGAGTCATCCAGCATAGATTCTGAACTAAGCAAGGTGTGGCCTCTGTATGTGAGCCACAATGTGATATGATGGCAAATATTGTATGTTTAGATCATGTATCACAACGAAATCCCTCTTTTCTAATTTTCACACCAATTTATGTATGGTGGTGATCATCTGATATGGAGGGATTGTGGCCCTTTTTTACTGTCCCATTTCTTTTAAGGTGATCAATGATTATCTACCTCAGTGGCTTCTTTCCTTCTCAGTCTAACCTTTGGCCTTTCTCTTAGACATAATTATCTCATTCTCGCATTGCTTCCATTGTGTCCATTTCCTCAACGTTCGTTGCCACAACTCACCAAAGTTGGATGGGGCAACACTATCTAGACTCATCAAAAGCTAAAGTGGAAAAAACAATATATGTAATCGACTTAGATTTTGTATAAATATAGATATTCAAATAGAACTAAAAATCCTAATCTATTGGGATTTTTTTACTTAATTTAATAGTTGTAGCTATTTTTTGTTGTGTACTCTATTTTTCAAATTGGTATTAGAGCCAACCCTAGGCCTACTCCCTCATGGGAGAGCTTAGGGACGAGTAGATAAATGATATTTGAGTGGTTAGTGTGTGGGCAGTCCCGTGAATTGTGTAGAGAGTCAAGAAACAAATGTTAATTTGCTTGTGCATTGGAGAGGTCTTGTATCATGGAATGTTGAATATTATTGAAGTTGGATAATAGAGTCGTGTAGCATGAAGTATAAAATTTGACCATGTAGTTGCAGTGTAGTTGTGAGTAAATTCCATAATCATCAAGCATAGAGTCCCAACTAAGTAATGTGTGGCCTGTGTATGTGAGTCAAAATGTGATATTGTGGCGAATATTGTATGTTTGGACATGTATCACAATGAAAGCCCTCTTTTCTGATTTACACACCAAATTTATGTGTGGCGGTCATCATCTGATATGGAGTGAAGACATAAGACTTTGTTGAATTTGGTACCATACCAGTTGTGTTTGGCCATATGTTGGAGGTAATGTGCACAACATTTTCCACCTCATTGTTTTCAGTTGTGATGTACCTTTTTTTCGATATAGAACAATATCCGCTATCAATGATAGACCACTAATTGGAAATTTGTTGGGTGTAATTGCGAGGGAAAGTTGTTCCCTCAATTTCTTGTTGTCAAGATTTTGAGTATTATGTCCCATTAAATCAAGAATAGATAGGTAGGGGTTTTAAGAGCATTTTACTATCAATGAAAGATTATGCAGAAGTTGCTACAATAATACTTAGATAAATATGCTTGTTTTAGTACTAACCCATCTGGGGTTATTTCCAAGGTTTATGAGGAGGGTGAAGGTTATGATAGTGTGCTTACAAGGATAATTTCTACAAGTATCCTTTTTTTTAGGGGGCTGAACTTTTGTATTAGCTGGTATTTGTCTCACTTTCACAAGAGAGTTAAAGACCTGATTAATCGTTTCGACATCAAGAACCAGCAGCATGAGCTAACTCTCCCTCCATATATGAGTGACACCCTTCAGAAGGGCACAAATGAATGGAGTGAGAAAGAAATTATAGGTTTATTTTTTGTAAATGTTGTTGTCGTAATTTTGTGATTCAATAAAAGGTTGGACAATTGTTCTTTGAGATCCTCAGTGAGCAATCATTGATGCATCAATGGAAGGCATTGGCTAGATATTGGAAGCCATTGGGGATTTTAGAAAGGACGTTCTGTCTTCTACTTCTGAGGAGCCAACTTATAATATTGTTACTAGTAGGTTTGAAGAAGGTGTGAAAGGATAATGGGTTTACTTTGAAAGTGAGGATTTCGAAGCACAATGCATTGTGATGAAGTGTAAATGGTATTATATGTTTAGGCACACAATTATTACATCGGAATGCAATTAACCTTTTCATTTGTTATACCTAAAATGATAGTGTTATATTGATTCATTTGTGTTGTAGTGGGTGCATGATCGATTGTACCCAACACCCCAAAGTTGATTTCGTGAGTTGTGTTGTAAGCCCTATTGAGTCACAACAAGAGTGTTTATCCTTGTTAGGTAGAGGGAGGATGTGACCTCAAGTTGTGGAATTAACCACTAGGTATATATGAGTGTGGTAGGTGTACTCATATGCAAGCCTGATTCATAATTCTTGAGTTTGGTTTTGACACCTAATCTTTAGGGATTGGGAAAATTTTGTAAATATTGTAAATATGAAAATAAGAAGATGAAGAGACATTGGAATATGAATTATAAGAGTCTCTTGTTGATTTTGGATAACATATGAGAATGTGGTTTCCATCTTAAAGTCTTTGATAGAAACACACTCAAATGGCACAACAATACTACTTTACATAACAAAATCTATGCACATCAATAAATCAACTATTGCACATGATTTCTTTTTTATGTTTTTTTAACCCTTCTTAATATTACAAAATATAATAAAATAGTCTTACTCCTCCTGTACTAGGGATCTTGGCCCTTGCATACAATCGTGATACAAGGATACAACTACGACTTGGTCTCATTCACTTTGACCACAAATCTAGCTTGAACAAGACAACAATTTAGCTATTTGCTAATGGTGGACACACACAAACCTTACATTCGACACACCCTGGACACATTTTGTGGGTCCTCTTGCCTTCCCATATGTTGATCACTACAACGACATCTTAGATACCTAACCTGCCACTATTAGTGACCACAACTCATTTTGTGTAACTAAGCACTGGTTGATCAAACTACCCACTATAATTCCTTCTGCTCCATTAGGTTGACTTCTCATTGGGTCTTGTGGATATTACCTCGTTCACTGAAATTTTCCATCTGCAACTCTTGAATTGGGCTCCATAGTCTACCTCATAGCAATGTGTGGCTGTTTTCATGACATTGTACTTGAGGTATTCATCTTGCACTACATCGTGCACTACAAAAATCCATTGTTCACAATTCCATTTGTGAATAATGGTCCCATCTTCTAGACCTACTTATTTTTCATTCTTGTCACTTTAGAAGTCTGATCCTATGGCTAGGAACTACCCAAACTCTGTGACACATAACTTCTTTAATCACTGTCCTTAGGGCTTGAATATTTACCTAAATACAATTAGTATCTTGAATGATCTAGGGTTGAGCATATTGTTGTTCATTACTCCTATGAAAAACCGTACTTTCACTTCACTATACATCCCTTACGTTGTTCTCCACATGTACATTTTTGATGTAGAATGCTACCCAATTGAAGATGAATTTAACCCTCAATTAGGGTCTTTGCCTCGTTATATTGTACACATATCTAATAGTCAAAAGGGAAACACACTATACATGATTCCCTCATCTAGGGCTCATAAACTATAGCAACTCTCGTGAAAATTCTATGTGAAAATATATAAATGTCGTGGATGGTGGGGCATGTATTCTAAGTTGAATGGCAGGTAGGACATCCTAGAGGGTGTTCATTTGGTTGTTTATGGCTAAGGAAATTGGAAAAGGCAATGGGAAAAGGCATTAAAGAGGCAAAAATGTATTTTGGCACATTTACTTATGAAAGTAATGGAAATTAGGAGAAGAGTAAGGTGAAAGGTCACACATTGCATGTGAGGAGGCAAATGAAGGAAAATAATGGAAAATGAAGAAAATAGAGGACTAATCCATAAAAAGGATTCTAAGGATCAGTTGGTAACATTTTGTGAGTTCAATGTTGGAGCTCTCTCTCATTATTCTCTCTCTCATGCTCTTTGATACTTAGAGTTTTCTTGGATCACTTTTGGAGAGTGTGGCATACTTGGATTCTTGGAGAAAGAAGGTAAATGAAGAGTAGGAAAGCACAAGAAGGCATCGACATCATCAACTACATCATATTTCTTGCAGGTACCAAGTTACATATATGATATCTTCACTAGTTTGGACATTCATGGCATATGCATGCAGATTCTTGGTCATGATCTGTCATTCGCATTGAGGATTTCCTGGATTGGCAGTAGTTTGCCTAGCCTTGCCATTTCCTAGATAGCCATGGTGATTATGGGTTTATCTTCATTATTATTTTTTTTTGGTTCTCATGTTTCCTTAGCTTGGGTTGAGTTATTAGTTCTTGGAGCCATGGTTAGACAAACACTTTGGAGACCTATAACATCTTGGGTAGAGTTACTAGTCCTATAGAGTTGGTTGGAAAAATGCTCTCGAGCCCTTGGTGGGTTGAGTTACTTGTCTTGGAGCCCTTGTTGGACAAACACTCTAGAGCCCAGTGGAAACTATGGGTTGAGTTACTAGTCCTGCAACCTTGGTTGGAACAAATAGCCTAAAGCCTTGGATGGCTAGGAAGGAGACCAACCTCATGATGGTTTTGGTGATGTCTGATTATGAGTTGGAATTAATGTTTGATGGGTTGAGGTGGATGGGCTCTGGAAACCCTCGATGAGTTATGATTGATGCTTTATGTGAGATCCCACATTCATGGTTGGAATATGGCACGGGGGTGAATGGATGAAGAGATATTTGGCTCAGCCATTCTACGGTTGGGTGGAACATGGTAGTCCCATCTCTAGATAGTTCATTGCATTCGTTAATGAGAAATCCATTCCCTTGATTTTCATGTGTAAAATTAGTAATGTATTTATGGATTTGGTGGCTGATACATTTATTGTATTTGTGTTCCTATTATGTTGGCTATATGAAAATATGACAACAACTATGTATGCCTCTCAACATGTTTTTACTTGTATGTGAAGGGATAACATGCCTATGACCTAATAGATCTTAATGCAACAAATGGCATGAGGGAACAACGGTTCATAGAGATTCTCAGATAAGTATGAGATCCCTACACTTAATTCTATTGTTTACACTATAGATTACACGTTGATGATATGTTTGACAAAATTTATGTCATGGCCAGTAGTGAGACAATCAAGGTATTGAACACTTATTTGCTTTAGTAATTTCATTTCCATGTTACTTTACTAATTTTAAGAGATTGTTTAGTTTTGAGTAGTGTCGTAGTCTCTAGGTTTAAAAACATGGCTCAAATCTTAGAGTCGCTAGCACAACATTGACAATTTTTGTCCACTGTCTCTAGAAGGAAGGCCTACGAGAGTGACTTAAGTTGTTGGTTGCTCCGTTTCCCATAGAATGACATTGACTATGGCCCAAGAGACATAAAATAATAGTGGGACCCATGGACAAGTTGTCTGAGTGGCCGACTCATCTTTTGAAGGTTCTGTTGATAACGTTAGAAGTCTGTGTGGTGTGCTTTTGTAGGTTCCACTTCCTTAATGTGAGTTAGGAGTTCTAATCATATCATAGTGGCCTCTCTTCACATGTTTACCCCGGTTGGAAGATTGCTTGAGTAGATGTGGGAGGAAGGTGTTACAAAGTGGTACCATAGCATGGTTCAAATCTCAGACTCGATGGGTTGATTGTGTTAGTCATGCATGCATGTCTGTTGCATGTTTGTTTCCTATGCTTGCATTTCATGTGCTTGTTGCAGTTTCTTGATGGTTGATTAGGGTTGTAGTATGGTTATGATGGCGAATTTGATATTAATTTTGAAATATTTATTTGTCATGAGCACGTGACTGGTCGCATATGGTAATATGTCGCTTATATGATTGATTTTATGTCACCTACTTACATCCTTATATGTTAGGCTACATTTTTGTAGGTTTGATTACATGTAGCAATCTTGTATGTTGATTACAAGAATTTATCGCTTATGCTCGACTACATGCAATCATGTGTATGTATAGTTGATTAGGCATTGCTTATGCATGTTGATGGTTACATGTGGAAATGTGTATAGTGGAGTAATGGTTGTTTTCATGTAGGACGTCATGGTTTGTGAAGTTGATATGGTCATGAATTGATGATTGGACTCTAGCTAGAATGATGTGTATATGGTTTTGTACTCATTTCTTATATGTCTATATACAGTTGTTATGCATGTATGCTCTTGGTTGTAGTTTGAATAGTAGGTCAAACATGCCTTGTGAAATCATGGTATGAAATTCGGGTCATCATGGTGCTATTGGCTTGTTATGATGCTAATATGTTGAATGAGGTAAAGCAGGAGATGCAGATCATTAGCGTGAGGTTACAACATTAGCCTTTGGGATAACAACAAATCGTAATATAGGCTCTCAATGCTTCGCATGCACGTATGTAAGTTAAGGATTTTTATATGCATTAAGGTTGTATGAATTAGGTTTATGTACATACCCTTTGATGTTATGGTTACATAAATGATAGATTCTAGTTAATTAGGGTAGTCATATGCACATAAGTTGGATAGTCAAGAATGGTGGTAACTATGGTTGTAAGCATTGTTATTGCTGGTTAGGTTAGATACTTGATGATTATGTTATATGATATGTTGTTGATGAAGTATCTTATAGCTTAACTTGTTGTTTTGTGCTATTAGCCTAATGATTAGGGTTATTTCATTGAGATCTTAACTTTCTAATTCGGATTAGTCATATGCGTGATGGTTATGTTCACTACATTGAATATCTTAATGTTATATGTATTGTGTTATCCTGGTTTGACCTATGCAGATATTTATGGTTCTGATATTCAGGTATGAGTTGACATGTTTGTGATATGGTGTCGTACTAATCTAGACTGATCGTACATATGTGATTGTTATGCATGAACAACAAATGCGTATGATCTTATGATGTGAACATGTTAGTTAGTTACTGTTATGGATATCATGATTTCGTTTGAGTTGATATATTGTGAAGTTGTATCATCTAACCTAGATTTATTGTGTAGACAAGATAGCCTCCCCTGATATACATTATGGTATGATTTTTCTTATGTCATATGTTTGGCCCTTGGTTGTTTGATTATGATGTCTATTTTGTGTTTGAGTGTTTGGTGCCTAGTTGATTTATTTAACACTGTATGTTTGCAAGTTGGTTGAATGTTTGATGAATTTCATAATATGAGTATGCATTCCAATGATCTTACATTGACATGGTTTTACTAACACATATGTGTTGAGACAGTTGATATGTACTTGAGTGTGGTAGGTGATAGTTGTAGCTGATGATTATGAGTGGAGTATGGATTATGACATGTTTGTTAGTCTTGGTAAAGGTTGGTTTCAATTGATAGATATGATTGTCTTGATATTTGGAACATGTTGTTGACATGTGTGAGCAGTTGCAGGAAGCATGATGGTGTTATCTTGACAAGGTAACAGTTGATGTATTGATATCACTAACTGTTAGATGATGTGACAATGCATAGTAAGCTTCAAATTCTAGCAAAGTGAATAGGTAAAAGGAAGGAGTTGGACAAGAATTCATTTGTCTATGTTTGGAAACCCTAATTCCAAATGAATGAGTGCTTTGCCTATAGTAACTCTGCTTGACCTTAGTCTTGTTTGACATTATGTGGATACATACTATATTCATGAACATGTACTTGGTAGGTACATTAGCTAGTCTTTAGTTACACATGGATCTGTCAAGAGGATTGGAGTCCCTTGAAAGATGGCCTGGATATGTGCAGTTTCAAGCAACGTGTTTGGAACAACAAGATAAGGTAATTGGTGTATTTTTGTGTTTATTTATGCACTAAGAGTTATGTGTTTATGGAAATGCAATGTAGAGGACTGCATGGTAGAGAGAGGTTGCCACAAGATCTTGAAGAAGATTCAGGGCGATATTTCATTGGGAACCATGGGGATTGATTCATGGTGTCTATTGTTAGTCTTGTGCTTTGGTCTTTTGTAATTTTTTCACTTGATTTGCAATTTTGATTGTGTCTGGTGCATAGCTATGCCACTTTGTTGTGGTGTCGTATTGCTTTTGTTTTTCATGGTTTTCTTCTTGAGTCTTGAGAATTGGTTGGGAAAGAGGAAATTTAATGGGGTTCAGGGAGAGCTATGTGGTACCTAAGAAATGATGTAAGACCTGGATGAAGTTGTGTGCATCAATAAGCACAATGAAAGGTAAGGCTATGACACTTGGTTGGAATGGCTGAGTTCATTGTAGTACATGGGCGATGACAATACAAACATGAGAAAGGTAAAGTAAATGGATCTGAGGTGTCAGATACCTTGGCTATGTTTGGAACCGTTGTTCTCAATGTTGTGCATGTTCTGCACAAATAAGGAATTTCTCTTAACAACCTTATGATATCTAGTCATTTTTTTGTCATCATGATTATGTTGATGTTTATATGCATACACATCTATGTATGCATACCGTTGCCTAACAGGATGATGATTGTTTTATGCGAATGATTATATATGTATGTATCTATGTATCTATGTCACTATTACATAAGGTTCTCAAGGATTTTTCTTATGGAGGAATGATTGCTAATGAAGGCAAATTACATGAAGAGCTTCCTAGTCCTACGAGGAATCAATTGGGAAGAGTATTCATGAAAAATATATGAGGTCAATATCATGTGTTTGTGTGTTGATATTATGTGATTATACTATGTCTATGCTTATGTTATCATAGGTAACACTAAGCAATACATCACCAAATGAAAGCAGTGTGGTTTGCAGTATGTTGGGAAAAACATGGATAAGACACCAGAAGCAAAGTTGCTTGGTAGAGGTAGTGTGATTTCAGATGTGTGGTATTATTATTGTGCATATGTCATACATGTTGTACATGTTGCATTTGTGATGATTATGTGCATGTACTATTGTGCATATGTAGTGTGTATACATGTTGTTTATGCAATGCTGTGTACATGGTGTTAGTACAGATAATGTTGTATGAATCTTGCATATTTAGTGTTGGGTATAGATGGTGCTATGTACATGTTGGATATACAATGTTGTGTATATATTGTACTCTGTGCATGATGGATATGCAGTTTTGTATGCATATGGTGCTTTGCGTGTGTGGCAACCGATCTGATATGATTACATGTGATTTGTGATTCTGGTTTATGGTGGTTACATGTGATTTATGATTTTGTTCTATGATGGTTATGTTTTGAGTTACTTCAATTTATTTTGAATCTAATGTAAGTTATTGGCTTGGTACAGGAAGCACGAAAATACGTGGTTGGGTGGTTAAAATCAACTGCAAGAATTAGCAGCAACAATGAAATAAATTGGAACATGCAACAGTATGCTGGTAGAGCACGTCATGAATAGGACCATTATGGGACATTGGTACCCACTTGTTTCCATTGAGTTCCATGAGCATGCTATGACTAGTATGATGATTTTGAGGTAGGTCTATCTGTTGGTTTTTGTGTCTTCCTATGTGAGAAATCCTTGCCAAAAGATGGACTTCCCAGGATGGGGGTGTCAGCAAAACTTGGAAGGTGAATGACTGCATGAAAGGGTTGACTGGATTTCGTAAGGGAATGTGTAGCTCAAAAGGAAGGTCAGGGATGGATTTATTTTTGTTGTGATCATTTCCATATGGAATCAGATGCACATTAGGAATGTGCCCTGGAAAAATGAGCTGGCAACTGTTCCCTAAGATGACAAGTGGCACAATATTATAATGCTAGACATTGGATGCAACTTTGACTGTGGCAGTAGATTCTAGACTTCCTGGGAAAGAGGTGAATACTGGTACTACTTTGAGGGTGGAGGTGTGAGCCTCTAGATTCCCTTTTTGATTGATATGAGCATCATATTCTCTTATTTACTGGTTTAGATTATGTTTGTATGTGTATATGTGGAATGTGAATACCATAATGAGTTGTATTAGAAAGCCCCAGTAAATGGTATGTTTTTCATGTTTTAGTAGATGGTCATTGTAAATACTCTAATGAGCTACGTTATAAATCTCCAGGGTAGTATGTTTTGTTTTCAACATCTTGTTGGTTATAGGTGTCATTAGACACCAAGGATGGTGTTCCCGCAAGGGGAAGGGTTTTGTAACATCCCTGGTGAAAATTCCATGTAAAAATATATAAATACCACGGATGATGGGACATTTATTCTAAGATGTATGTTGGGAAGGATGTCCTAGTGGGTGTTCATTTAGTTCTTTATGGCTAAGGAAATTGGGAAAAGCAATGGAAAATGCATTGAAGAGGAAAAAAGGTATTTTGGCACATTTGTATATGAAAATAATGGAAATTAGGAGGAAAGGAAGGTTAAAGGTTAGAGTTTGCATATGAGGAGGAAAATGAAGGAAAATAATGGAAATTGAAGAAAATAGAGGTCTCAACCATAAAAAGGTTTCTGAGGATCAGTTGGTAATCTTTTGTTAGTTCAGTATTTGAGCTCTCTCTCATTATTCTCTCTCTCATACTATTGGATACTTAGATTTTTCTTGGAGCACTATTGGAGGGTGTGGCATACTTGGATTCTTAGAGAAATATGGCAAAGGAAGAGTAGGAATGTGCAACAAGGCATCGAATTCAACATGTACATCATATTTTCTTGCACGTAGCGCATTTTATGTATGATGTCTTTACTAGTTTGAACATGCATGGCATATCCATGTGGATTCTTGGTCATGATCTATCATTGGAATGAAGGATTTCCTAAATTGACAATGGATTGCCTAGCCTTGCCATTTCCTAGATAGCCATGGTGATTGGCGGTTTATTTTCATTGTTTTGATTTTGTCAGTTCTCATGTTTCCTTATCTTTGGTTGAGTTATTAGTTCCTAGATCCTTGGTTTGAAAAATTCTCTAGAGCCCTATAACAACTTGGGTTGAGTTACTAGTCCTGCAACCTTGTTTGAACAAATGCTATGGAGCCCTTGGCGGATTGAGTTACTAGTCCTGGAACCTTGGTTGGACAAACTCTCTGGAGCCTCGCGACAACTGTGGGTTGAGTGACTAGTCCTGGAGCCTTGGTTGGAAAAACGCTCTAAGACTTTGGATGGATAGGATGGAGACCAATATGGTGATGGTTTTGGTGATCTTTGACCGTGAGGTGGAATCATTGTTTTGATGGGTTGAGGTGGATGGCCTTTTGAAACACTGGATGAGTTTTGATTGATGTGTTCTATGAGATCCCACATTCATGCTTGGAATATGGCATGGGGGTGTCAAATGGATGAAAAGATATTTGGCTCATCCATTCTATGGACGGGTGGAATGTGGTAGTCCCATCACCAGTTGGTTCATTGCATTCATTAATGAGAAATCCATTCCCTTGATTTTCATGTGTAAAGTTATTAATGTATTTATGGATTTGATGGATGATATGTTTATTGTATTTATGTTCTTATTATGCTAGTTATATGCACATTTTATGGCAACATATATGTATGGCTCTCAACATTTTTTTACTTGTATGTGAATGGAGAACGTGCCTATGACAGAGTATATGTTAATGTAGAAAATGGCATGAATGCACAATGGTTTGTAATGATTCTTAGCTAAGTATGAGATCCCTACACTTAATTAGGTTGTTTAAACCTGTATAGTACATGTCAATGATATGTTTGACGAAATGCATATCATGGCTAGTAGGGATCCAGCGAAGGTCTTGAAATAGTATGTTCTTTAGTAATTTCATTTCCATGTTACATTACTTATTTGAAGAGATGGATTAGTTATGTGTTGTGTCCTGGGCTCTAGGTCTAAAAACATGGCTCAAATCCCAAACTTGTTGGCACAACACCGATAATTTTGGTCCACAGTCACTAGCAGATAGGCCTGTGAGAGTGACTTCAAGTTTTTGGTCACTCACTTGCCCATAACATGAGAGCAAATATTAGAAAAGACACCTAAAACAACAGTGAGACTTAGGGACATGATATTTGAGTGGTTGACTTGTCTTCTGAGGGTTTTGTTGTTGATGTTTGATGTTTGTATGGTGTGTTTACGTTGGTTCCACTTCCTTAATGTGACTTATGAGGTTGAATCATATTATAGTGGCCTATCATCATATGTTTAGCTTGGCTGGCCAGTTTCTTCGGTAGATGTGGGAGGAGTGTGTTACATAAACAGTGTCTTAAATCCTTTTAGGACTGACCCCAGCTGAGAGATTCTTCTCCTAGGCACCATCCTTTTCCTATTATCCTTAGCATAATCCTAAACCCTAAGACTGTCATACCAACAATTATGGGCTATCTACGACCTTCCTTCAAGTATTGTTCCAAAAAAATCTAGGTCACATAGACCTCTACACTTGTTGAGTAGTACTCACTGGCAAGGAGAACTATCATAAATGCTCCAGAATGACAAAGCATACACTTATTTCCAATGAATTGTGGAAAGGATTATGTGTAGGAGAAGTTGGGAATCCACCTTAAAATCCCACATATGAAAAATAGCTCGCCATCTTGGAGAAAATAAATGAAAAGTCCTATGCATTGATTGTTGCATTAGTAAATGAAGAGGTGATTCACCACATTGTACCATTTATAAATGAATTTAGTGCTTTAAAGAAGTTGAAGTATTTATATGAACCACACTCATAGCTTGATGTAGTCCAAATAATGATCAAACGCTTCAATCTTGAATTGAAAGATGATGATCCCCTTACCCTATCCTTTACAGTCAGAACTATTATGCATGATGTAGAAGCCACTGGTGCTAAAATGGATGTTGATATCATAGTTTTCATCAAGGCACTATATCCCACATATTCACATTACCTTGAATCATTACAAGCTAGTGGAAAACTTAAATAGGTTACCCTTGATTCTATCATAGAGAAGTTTGTATAAAAAGATGAATATTTTGGAAAGAGAAGACAATTTCTTAGTCTTTTGAAGAAGTTGTGTGCATTGAAAAAAAATAGAAAAATTGGGAAGAATATTCTTATAGAGGAAGAGGTGGCATAAGAGTTTGTGGAAAGAAGAATAACTGAGGCAGCAGGGAAAATGTTGCCAAATAGGAAGACATGATCTTCATTATATACGCTACAGCATAAATGTATATGATTCTTCCACATGCAAGCTCTCTTGGTATAGAATATAACAAGAATGGAATGAAGAGAAGGGTAAATGATGAGATCCAAGGAAAGGTAAAGCACTTGAATCCTATTGAAAAAATTTAACTACGTTCGATCTTCATAACAACATGTGTTATTGTGATTTTATGTAATTGATGCAATAAATAAATTAAAATTGTTATTGTAATGCTTGTCTCATGGGTTTCATTTTCAACTTTGACTCGCATTGTGATTCCTTAGGATTCATCATAAAGTCAAATTCAGATAATGTCATGTGTGAAGGACCCTTCTTAGGTATGTTACATTTTGTATGAGTCATTAAATTAGTATATAAGCCCTCCAAAACCAAGCATAAAACAACTCCTTCAAGTTGGCTACAAAATAGAGTAAATAACTTACTCTAATAGACATGTCCACACAACTATCTCATGTCGGCTAATTTATAGAGGAAAACCATTATAAATAGGCATCTCGACCTAAGTTCAGAGGACATAATTTCATATATTTTCTGTCAAGGAGCAATCTACAGAAGGAAGTGTGAGGAGGGAGTCTCATGACCAATGAGGGGTAGGAAAGAAAATGCAAAGTATGTGGTAATATTTTTGGGAATATTTTGGGATAATCCACTTAACAAGTGTGAGCAAAAGGGTGTTACCCAATGCAGAAGGAGCCAAGATTCTTCTACGATACTTTAAGGTCATATCTAGGAGAAAATTGAGGTTTAACACAATCTAAGTTGTCAAAGAGGAATCCTCTACCTCAAGTGAAGAAAAACAAGGTAGAAAGGATGGTCATCTACATGTTCTAGGGTTTCTGATTTAGGGTTGAGAAGTTTCAGGCTTGAGGCCAAGGAAAAGAAGCCGACATCTAAAAGGAAGTTGAAGCAGAAGGAAGAAGAAGGAAGTTGAATATCATTGACTCTAGAGGGAAAGATAAGGATATTGGTGTCTTTCTCTTGGAGAGGTAAAATAGCTCATGGCCTTGGTATTCATCAATTGGAATCTCTATAAGAAGAAGAATTTGTTCAATTTTTCCTCTCAAAGATTCAGAGGTTTTGGCCCTAGCTGATAGTCTATATTTGGTGTCTCTTGTCTATTTATGGTTAATGAATTGGTGGATGTTTGATGAAGAATAACACTAATAACGTAAGTAAAATAATTTCATAATCTAAAGGCCTAAAAGTAGTTCACAAGTAGTTACTAATAGAAGAGAAATCATGTACTGAACTATCTATAAATATAGAGAAGGCAAGAATAATAGCAGGCATACGACGCATCCATATGATAGCTACATATGCATGTGTCGCATACATCGCACTAGTATTTATATACTAAATTAACTATAAGTATTAAATATCATGACACTTCTTAAAATGGAGGTTGTACTCATCCATTAACGCCTATATTGCTTATTGTGTCATGATTAATTGTTAAATACTCAAAAGAAGGCTATATAAATTATATAGTTCAGATTATTAATAAAAATAATTATACTAATTAATAAAATGATTTGAAAAATAATAATATATATATATATATAAGAAATTAATATAAAGTTATAATGTTAATATTAAAAGTACTTTAATGAATTATAAAGAAATGTACTTAATTAAATTATAAATGAAATACTTATATATGCATAAGCATAACAAAGTTATAGAGGAGACTTGACATGGAAGGTGTCACCTGAAGATTAAGTGATGGGATTCTGGTGAAAGAGTGGCCACCGCTAAGAAACTTGATAAAAAGCATTGAGCATAATGTTAGAGGGGATAGGGTAAGGAAGGTAAAGAGAGGAGGAAGGGAAAACTGAAGGAGGAAGGACATCATAAATTGAAATTATCCACAGGAAGAGCGCGGATTGATCTGAGGGTTTAGTCACGAGGGGAACAATCGGCTTCCACTGAGAAGCTTACTGGACTGAGTAGCCAGGTTCTGTTCGGTTTGGCTGGGTGGGTTCAGTCTTTTAGTAACTGTAGCAGCACAACTGGAGGCATCTTCAACTCTAGGGGCATAGGTAGGTACCTTAGTAGTTCTGTTAATTGATTTTGTAAGATTTTAGGAAATGGTTTATAGGTTCATGATATAAACTCCATTACTATATTTACATCTGTTTACAGTCTTTACAAATCACTTTATCTCTATGCCCTAAATTTCTAAACAATTTATCAGAGCTAAGGTGACTAAGTCAAGGAAGTTAAAGGAAGCATAATGATGCTAGATCAAAGAAATCTACAAAGAAGTATTGGAATCATAATCAGCCAAATAAGGCCAACATCTATGCAAGTTGAAATTTTTTGAAGAAAATTCATCCAAAGGAAGCTAGATTAAAAGGCAATGCCATCTCACTCTCTATGGGATCAAAGATCATTCTTGAAGAAAAATACCTTCATAAAGTAGAAGTTTTCTATCATATATATCACAATCAACATCAAGGAAACACCAAGAAGAAGGAGCATCCTATCAATTACATATATTGATGTCCATATCTGAATTTGTTAAAATGTAGTTTTGCAAGGAAAACAAAAAATTGGTTGTGGCTTCAAATTATATTGCATGGAAGAAAATGAGAGATCTGAATATAATAAAAAATGAGGTTATGGAAAATGTCGAAGGTTATATCACTAAAACAAGAAAGGAAGATTCTCATGCTCTTGCCAAGTATATGAAAGGGGAAGTTAGGTATCAAAATATTCTCATAGAATCCATTAAGGGTCCCCTCATTCCATATGTATCTAAACTTGAAACTTCAAAATAAATCTATGACAAACTCGTATAATTGTATTCCGTAAGAACCGCTAGAGAAGTCATCTCACTAAGTCAAGAACGCCACAAGATCAATATGTCAGGGGAAGATGGAATAGTGTCACACTTATGTTACAATGAGAAGAAGAGAGGGAAAATTTGGAAAGTCTGGTTCTTGGAAAAAGAAAAGGGAAATTCCTAAGGCTTAATGATATGGATGTCAATAATACTGGAACTAAAAAATAAATCGTCCTAAGGTCGATGAGGACAACAACAAAAGACGAAGAGAAGAAGCCCATATGACCCAAAAAGTGGTGGAAGCTCGAAAGAAGAAATCCAAGAGTGAGGAAGTAAGAGATCTCTATTATGATTGAGATTGTATTCCTCACATGTGTTATTCTCAAGTTCCTAAGTCTTCTATTGTATTATATGTTATTATTATTCACTAAGAAAAATGATGGGATGGATCAGGGCATCATAGAAGCATTGAAAGCAATATCTCTGAAAATCATCATAGAAAACAATGAAATATTGTTCGAATATATGGAAGACAAGGATATATATCTTGGGAATATCATTGGTAACATAAGTGGAAAGATCATCTAGTACAAGGTTCATCGTACATCTGTTAAAATGAAACATATGTGGATGGGGATACTTTCGATCCTCAAGATTCTTTGCTGGTATCTTCATTAAAAGGTTCACCGATCATGAGGAGAAGAAAGTGTTTCATCAAGAATTCCAAACTTATGGAATTTATGGGATGATGGTATGATGACATAAGAGTAAAGTGGATCAAGGGATTGAAGCTCTTTCATTCAAGGAAGATGTTGTAGGAAGTTTCGAGAACCCAAAGGAAAAATGTATATATTGTTATATTTGATATTGTGGAAGTCATGTCATATAGTTGCAAGTATCATGAACCAATGCTCTATCTTTAGAGAATGATAAAACTAAAGGATTTCCTTCCTCAAAGGGAAGAGGGAATCCATGGGTCATAAATTTAGTCGATGAAATCAACATAATATGTCGTCATATGAAGTATGAGGTGGTTGAAAATAATAGAGAAACTATGATTGGAAGCTGCTGCAGATTAAATGTATGAAGAAGCGGAGGAATAGATCATGGAATATGCAACCATGTTAAAGATAATTAGCATACGAAACACTATGAATATTTGACTAGGATATCTCCATGAAATATATTAAGACTTTGATGGAGTCGGAAAAAGAAAGAGACCCTTGACAATATATATCTTTGCGAGATGTGACAATATGTATCCAAGATGTTGACAAAACCTAAAATATGTCATGATGAAAGACCATCAAGCCACATTCTTTGAAACTTTGTATGTTTTCCCTTTTCCTCATGAGCCGTGTCCCATTTTAAAACTAGATCCCCTATATGAAAGACTTTTCTGGACGTCATGTTTGAGTCAAAAGAAACTTTTACTAATGCTTGGTGATGAGCATGAGTTATTTTGGCCTGCTCTCTTTGCTCTTCTAGCTTAAGGATTTGTGACTTCCTTAGTTGTAAGGAAGAAGTTGGTGTTTCATCAACATATTGAACTAAGGCCAAAGAGGGAATTACTAGATGAGTTGGAAGAATCACCTCTTTCCCATAAACTAAATTAAAGGGAGAAGTGCCAATAGAAGCTTTCTGTGTTATTCGGTTCGCCCATAAAGCATATATTAAATACTTGTGCCGATTTTTATGACTTTGGTCAATGGTTCGCTTAATGATCCTAATCAAATTTTTATTCGTAGATTTAGCTAACCCATTCCCTTGTGGGTAATAATTGGCAGATTACATAAGCTTAAAATCTCTTTTGAGTGCAAATTCAGTCATAGCATTGCCAGAAAAATATGATGAATTATCAAACATTAAAGCATAGGGTAAACTAAACCTGGTTATTATGAACTGATCTATAAATTCAATGATGTGTTCGGCATTAGGTATCTTGAGAGGAACTGCTTCTACCCATTTAGTAAAATAGTCTGTAGCTATAAGGATATACCTATGTTGTTTAGAAGAGTGTGGAAGGATCTCACCTATTATATCCAATCCCCATTGATGAAAGGTTGTTCAATGTTGACACTTTCTTACATAGCTATGTGTGTCTTTGAATAATGTGGGGCAGTAATAGCCTATGCGGAGGACTTCATGTGCAGTAGTATCACCAACATAATGTCCACTTGCTAGTCCATTGTGGAGTTCCTGCAAAACCTTTTCTGCTTCAGATTTCTCAAGACACCTAAGGAGAACAGAATCATAATTCATCCTAAAAAGTACATCGTTTATGAGCTGATATTACTTAGCCTTCAACATTAAAGCTCTTTTCTTTGTATAATCGATGTTTGAAGGGGCATATCTGTTCTTTAGATAGAATATGATATGAGCGAATAATGAATCAACATCCTTTAGACTTACCTCGCACATTTGTATCTATGTAGATGGTATTTCAGAAATATGCAAGGCTCCAACCAGCGTTTTGCAAAATCCTTGACCTTTAACAATATTCGTTGGTTTAATCTCAACGTCACATTCTTGTAATGCGGTAACCCAATTGGCTCTCTTCTCACGCACATCTTTTTGTACTAAAAGATTTCTTGCTGTTGGAAACGATACTATGATCTTTGTATGGGTTTTAAGCAAAAAGGGTATGAAATATTTTATCGCTTTGAAAACAACAAATTCTTGTTTCTCTGCATCTGAATAGTTTAGCTCAGCCCCTTGTAGATTTGAACTGAAAGAAGAAATTAGGGCTTCTGCCTTTTCTTGATTTGGTTGACTGTGTATCGCAGCATATGATTTATCATATGCAAATGTATATAAAATAAAAGGATTGGAAAAATTGGGAGTTGCTAAAGATGGAGCATTAACAATTGCTTGTTTGATTAAATTAGATGCTTCATATTCATCTTGGCCCCATTTGAAGTTTGAGTTCTTTTTAATCATTGCCTGTAAAGGAGATACGATTCTTGAAAAATTTGGAACAAATCTCTTTACAAAGTTAATCTGGCCAAGGAAATATTGCATAGATTTCTTAGTGTGAGGCAAAGGTATTTCAAAAATCTCCTTGATTCTATCAGGATTGATATGGATTCTAGATTTCAACACTATGAATCAAGGAAGTTTTCCTTCACTTAATGCAAAAAAGGATTTTTTGGGTTAAGTGAAATTTCATACCTTTAACACTGTTGGAAGATCTATTTTAAATATCTAATATGATTGCCCCACTTCTTTGAGTACACAGTTATATCATCCAGGTACATTACTACCGATTTGTTTACTAATCATTTAAATGCAATATTCATGGCTCTTTGGAATGCGGCACCAGCATTAATGAGACCAAAAGGCATCTTTTGATAGGTGTAAGTACCCCATTTGGTTCTGAATGTGGTTTTTAATTGATCATTGGGATGGACGAAAACTTGGTTATTACTGAAGAAACCATCCAAGAAGGACATTAATTCTGATCCTGCAACTGCCTATAATATTTGCTCCATAGGAGGCAAAGGAAAATTACCTTCTTAGCAGGCTTTGTTTAGATTTCAAAAGTCAATTCAAATTCTAATGTCTCCGTTCTTTTTTCTAACGGGAACCATATTGAAAACCCATTGAGAAGGTCATACGAGAAATATGATTTTGGCTTTCAATAGCTTATTAAGCTCATATTTGATCTGGTTTTCTAAATTAGGATGTATCTTTCTCAGTTTCGGTTGGACGGGTTTTTCATCATTTATCATTGGGATAGTATGTTGGATGATAGAAGTGTCATAAGTCTTAAGTTCATCGTAGTTCCAAGCAAAGACACTTTTGTATTGTTTCAAGAGACTAACATACCCTAGTTTTTCTTCAGGAGATAGGCCAAGGCCTAGGTTGATATTTCGTGGCTTGGTATCAGTTCCTAGATTCACTAATTCATAGTTCACAACTGAACTTTGAAGCTTTGAATTGGTAGATCTTTTGAATCGATATTTTAAATCATATAGATCTTCTAATTTGACTATTGATTTTGGCATAGCATTATTAGTGCTATCTTTTTTGCAATTGTCTATCACGTTGTTCCTCATCAATTATCTGATTAGTATAAGATCCCTCAGAGATGAGGAAGCTTACAATATCAGGATCATCGTTGAAAATTCTCCAATTTTTAATGTTATTAGGAATTGAGGGTCTAAAAATAAATTCGATTGAAAATATATCGGGGATAAAGTATTCTGAGGGAATGAGCTTGGGAGCCACATTTTCTAAGAGGTCGGCACTAACATTCTGGATTCTAGGAATTGATGAAATATTAAACACTATAAAATGTTCACTCAGATCTTGTACTAAAGATTGGTAATGCTTTAAATGATTTGATAGACAATGTATAGTATTCCGTACTTGTCAGATATCAATTTGAGAATCTCCGAAGACTTGTAGATATTTGATGTTCAATCTGATTGCCTTGTATAATCCTTGGACTAAAGCCCCGTATTCTGCAGTATTATTGGTGCAATCAAACTTAAGTGTACAAGTTAGCATAGTTTTGTTTCCTTCTGGGCTAACTAATATGCATCCTGCTCCTGCTCCTTCATTAGATTTATAACCGTTAAAAAATAAGTTCCAAAATAAAGGTTTATTTATAGGATTATCTATAAAATTAATACATTTAGAACTATCTGTCTGAGAAAATTTTTCTACTTGAGATAAAACATAATGTTCTAAGTAAGGTGAAGTATGAGCATTGAAATTTCCTAGGAAAGAATCAACAGAATAGTTGCCAATTATATTATTGTTGTATGCTACTGGTTCATTTACTCCTTCCAATTTTGTTACTATGTATTTCTGATGTCTTTCTTGCTCAACCTTTATCTGATTTGGCTTACCATTGTAAGGGAGCCACATATGCAACCAATCGGCTGCAAAGTATCCATGAAGCTTTTATGACCAATCCTTGCTAAGAATTAAGCCATAGAATTCTGGAATGTCTACAACTAAAATATTGATAACTTGACATACCTTTGGATTAGATGACAACCTTATGGTAACCTGGTTTAATTTGCCAATCACTTCAACTTGTGACTGATCCAGCTGCACTATGCACACAACAGATTTTTGAGGTTGAACATTCAACTTTGCACAAATTGATTTAGGTGAAATATTGGATGAGGCTCCTGAATCCAGTAAACAATTATGCAAATTTTTATTGAAATTTTCATAAGTAAGAAGAAATGGTAGAGTGTGAGATCTTGACCTTCCTCCAATTAGAGCGATGTCATTTGGATCAACTTTGTTAATCACAATATTTGGAGGTCTTCTCATCTCATGGGAAGCCTGTGAGATTACAGCGGCGGGCAGAGGTGTAACTAGTAATGCTTGCAATTCTTTCAAGAGGAGATTTTGCTGATGTTTTAACTTGCTCAATTCATAAAAAGTGATGTTGGCCCTAGTCTTCATCATGTATTCTATGATGTTATACTCCATTTCATCCTAAACAATCAATGTTTTCGATGGAGTTGGTGACTCTGTTTGGACTCGGCTTGTTTGAGTCGCTTTGGATGTAGTTTTCTTGGCTGTGACTTTATGATTAGGCATTCAGCTTACGCTCTTTGGCTTCGGAGTAGATTGAGGAGGATCGAGTTGATTTCTAATTCGAGTACTAACTGGCAATGTCTCTTGATCCTCTTCATCGGGGAGGATGAAATCCCACATACCTTGTAATTCTACAACTTCTTCTTCATCTGTAGGTATGTCAGTAGTAATTTCCTCTTCTTCTTCTTCTTCTGATTTAGGACTTGTAATAGCATTAGGAGGCTTTGAATCAGTCAAATGATTTCTTTTATAAGGCTTATAAGGCTTTTTAGAAGAAATATCTGCTACTTGTTTCTTTATATCAACAATTTCATTAGACATGGTCTTCAAAACTTTTTGCAATCCTTCTAAATCAAATGGGTCTTTGGGCTATTTTTTCTTTGGATCTTCTTTGAAAGAAACCTTTCTAGATTTACGTTCTTCAATGATGTTTTTATTTTCTAGAGCTATGATACATTTCTCTACCGCTATTGCTTCCTTCATATTGTAAGATAAAGTTGTTTTGTTAGCTCTATCCATGAAGATTGTTATGTTTGATGGTAATGCAAAGATGTACCATTCACATTGTACTTCTTCACTAGGTTTAAAAGCAGTAGGAATTTTGTTCAATAGTTTATTAAAATGTGAGTTAAAATCTTTGATAGGTTCCTTTGACTCAGCTCTAAGGTTAGACAGGTCATTGATTAATGCTGCAGTGGACCTGTCATCACCAAAGTTAGTCAAGAATTGTTCTTGGAAGATGTCCCAACTAGTAATATACCTGGATGGTGATCAGAAATACCATGATCAAACTGATCCTTGCAACGTGTAAGGGAAAAGCCAAAGGACAGCGTGCTCATTAGTGACCCCATTATGGATAACATAAAATTATTTATGTGTTCTTGTGCTAGCATGCCTGCTTCAGGGTTAAACTTAGGCAACAACTTTTTAGGATGGGCCAGTATTTGACTCAAGGGCATAGGCATTAACACTGCCCTTGGGTTATTCCATGGCATCTGGGACATTGTTGAACTACTAATAGAGGAAAGTGTGGAAGATGATCCTTGCGGTTGGGAAGATGAGGATATTACAGTTCTAGATGTTTGAGAAGGAGATGTTGTAGTTCCAGTGGTCTGATGGATGATGATTTGAAGTGGAGGAGTGGATGGTTGACTTTGCAGTGGGGAAGTTGAGATGGATGATGATGACGAAAGAGTCTCACTACCAGACCCTTTAGGTGATTTCCTTTCTCTCTTCCTTGTAGGTAGAGGTAACTCAGTTGGCTCAATACCAAACTTTTCACTCTTTAATCTGGTGAGAGGATGAGCAAGATTATATTGCAAAGCCACACTACCATGAGATTTATCAGATCATTGAGGTGATATTGAAAATCATTGAAGTGAGGGCGATTTACTCTCAAAATGGTATTTAGATTTAGACTTTCCTGCCATTCATAGTTTAGGCCCTCCTTCTAGTGCCAAATATGGTGAAGCCACGAAAATCGGGTCTACAACAAGGGAGACACCCACCCGGTCTTGAACTTTGTTAGTAGCTCCTTTTCTGTTTGGTGTAGTGCGTCCAACTAGGGATATGGGACGAGTTTCCCAATATGTATGTGTGTGTTGAGAATTGATATTTATTAACTAATGATTCCTAAGTAAAATGCTTTCTTTATTCTATGTCTAATGTATCAACATGCAATTGTAATCTAATAAATAGAAATATCTAATTCAAAACTAACCCGGGATGTAATATTTCCTTTATGCGATCTAAAATGATTTCAAAGGACAATTGGTAATCAAGATCATTCAACTGCTATGAGAAAAGAATTCAATAAAGATAAACCATTTCATATGAAAGGTTAGATGAAACAGTTGTGATAAACATATCACATGGTAAGCTACTCATATACTAAGCATAAATAAATAGCTATCACCGTACAAAAGTGCAAAATGGTAACTCAAGAATCTAAGCATTCATATATAAATAAATCAACATGAATATCACCATAACACATAAGCAGAAACAATTAAGAGATAAAAGTACCATTTATAACTAGTTCCACTCATGAGCTCCAGTAATAGTGATCTATTTCTTCTTAATCCAACATCCACTAAGAGTACAAAAGTGCAACATCAGTAGTAGATATTAAACACGGATACCAATAAATCATATTCCATTCATTCATCAAAACCTCCTCGGAGGGTGCAAAAGTGCATGTTCTGAGGACAAGTTTTTGACAAATTTCTGGACCCTTCTCTAAATGCATGAGAAGGGTTTAACTACTACTAACTAATTCTAAAAATAATTTATTACAAAAATGTAGGATACGGTTTATGTATGTGCTCCTTGAAGTCACAAGCGTTTAACATTTTCTGGAGGAGAGTTGGTTGGCCGACATCCTATTTTATCCATCCTGCGAAAACGGAATCAATAAGAGCTGGCACCATCTTCTCAACAGAATTGATGACACATTTGAGAGTCATGCACTCGCTGTGTGGTTTTACCTAGTACACCCAGTAAGAATCCCAATTGAGCTTGGTTAACCTTTGGATTGATTATGCGTTTTCTTAAGCCTTCTATCTCCGACTTGTTTGTATATGCTGCACCTTTGGTAGATATCTACATATCGCTTGGTGACATACCTGATAAATATTACTGGTTTTGAGTTCCGATTCTACTTTCCATATTTAGCACTATTTACCTACAAATTTCCACGCTTACATGCGACTGAGAAATTTGAGGATTTCCATTTCAAGGGGTTTTTCCTGATGATGAACGATTAGCGCTAATCGCGCATCGCAAGGGAAAACCCCTCAAGATGGAAAGCCTCAAATTGCTTAGTCGCCTATAAGTGCAGAAATTTGTAGGGAAGCTGCCTCTGATTTTCTTGGTGATGCGCGATTAGCGCTAATCGCGCATCGGAAACTGCCTCCGTTTCTAGATCCGAGCTCCCCTGATATGATTTTCACCTCTTGCACGTTTTGTTAGAAGATATAAAGCTTAAATTTTGTAGAAAGAAGGGTTTTATACATTCTTGATTCTGAGATTTGATTTATTTATACGTGATATCAACATCAATTAGTACTCTTTTTAACAATTTTTGTATACGGGAGAATTTTGGGTATCGTTGCTATCTTGTGCAAGAATGAACAAGCTAGATCTATAATTGATGCTTCAGAAGACCCGTGTGAGCCTGCAGTGTCCGTTACCTCCATTACCTTGGCCTCTTCTTCCTCAAGTAAACTATA
Organism: Pinus taeda; assembly: GCA_000404065.3. Taxonomy (NCBI): domain Eukaryota; kingdom Viridiplantae; phylum Streptophyta; class Pinopsida; order Pinales; family Pinaceae; genus Pinus; species Pinus taeda. The sequence goes on from APFE030749562.1 coordinate 70,393, forward strand.
CATGCCTTCCCAAGTAGTGATACCGGTGTCTTTGTTGCAGGTGGTGTCTACATACAAGGGAGTCATCTCTTTATCTTCAACACTGAGATCTTTACCCTTCTTTCCCATAATATCTTGTTCTTTACTCTGTATACTTCTCAGTCCTTCGCTCCTGCAGTTTACAAATCAGGTGAGAACGATGATAAGAAAAGGTGACAGGAAAGCTTTAAATGTGGAAAAAATATAGAATATATCACCTTACGTGAATTGGCTCCTTGATAAGATCAAAACCATATTTTATTAATGATTGCCAACTGACTCATTAATTAACATAATTGTGCATAACTGGGCCTCAGTTTATGGAAAAATCTTTCTCGAACAATGCACTGTGTAGATCTGCGATAAGGAGATTTTGAAATTTGCTTCGCAATATCGCAGATCGCAGTATCACAGATCGCAATATCGCAATATTGCAATATCACAAATCCTTTACATGCGGCAAGCATTTGTTAATGTGTTTTCTACGAAATTCGATTCGCGAGATGCACCATTGCATATCGGCATTTTGGAGGTACTTCAGCGTAGTTGATGTTTAAGGCATGCAATGCGATGAGGGTTTTTCATGCGTGATTTTGCATCGCGATTTCGCATTTTTAGAATTCTGCCTGTGAGAAGGTATCCTTTACCCTTTTTATGATGCGATGTGCTTTAAGGAGTGATTTCCTTCTAACTTATCATAAACCTTAAGTCTTTTTATGTTTTTGAGGGTATTCTCCTAAGTTTACGATAGTAAGTTTTATCGAAAAAGGAAATACACGCATTAATCAATTTTTAAAATTTTTTGAATAATGGTCCCCACTTATTTAGTATTAGTGATAACACTAAATAAGAATGGCGGTTGTTGTTGGCCACAACAGAATCGCACCCATAGATTGATGTAGTCCAACTAATGATCAAACTCTTCAATCTTGAATTGAAAGACGATGATCCCCTTACCCTATCCTTTAAAGCCAAAGCTATTATGCATGATGTAGAAGCCACTGGTGCTAAAATGGATGTTTATATCATAGCTTTCATCAAGACACTATATCCCACATATTCACATTACCTTGAATCATTACAAGCTAGTGGAAAACTTAAATAGATTACCCTTGATTCTCTCATAGAGAAGTTTGTATAGAAAGATGAAGATTTTGGAAAGAGAAAACAATTTCTTAGTCTTTTAAAGAAGTTATGTGCCTTGAACAAAAAGAGAAGAATCAGGAAACAAATTCTTATATAGGAAGAGGTGCTATAAGAATTTGTGGAAAGAAGAATAACTGAGGTAGGGGGGAAATGTTACCAAATCGGAAGACATGATCTTCATTCTATATGCTACAACATAAATGTATATGATTCTTCCACATGCAAGCTCTCTTGGTATAGAATATAACAAGAAAGGAATGAAGAGAAGGGTAAATGACAAGATCCAAGGAAAAGTAAAGCACCTGAATCATGTTCAAAAGATTTAACTACGTTCGATATTCATAACAACATGTGTTATTGTGATTTTATGTAATTGGTGCAATGAATAAATTAAAATTATTATTGTAATGCTTGTCTCATGGATTTCATGAGTAAGAAATTTTATTTTTACTTTGACTACCATTGTGAGTCCTTGGGATTCAACATAAAATCAAATTCAGACAATGTCATGTGTGAATGACCCTTCCTGGGTATGTTACATTTTATATGAGTCATTAAATCAGTATGTAAGCCCTCCAAAACCAAGCATAAAGCAACTCCTTCAAGTCGGCTACAAAAGAGAGTATGCAACCTACTCTAATAGACATGTCCATACAACTCTCTCATGTGAGCTAATTTACAGAGGAAAACCATAATAAATAGGCAGCTCGAGCTAAGTTCAGAGGACATAACTTCATATATTTTCTATCAAGGAACAATCTACAGAAGGAAGTGTGAGGAAGGAGTGTCCTGACCAGAGAGGAGTAGGAAAGAAAATGCAAAGTATTTGGTAATATTTTTGGGTCTATTTTGGGATAATCCACTTCACAAGTGTGAGGAAAAGGGTGTTGCCCAGTGCAGAAGAAACCAAGATTCTTCTACGATACTTGAAGGTCATATTTAGGAGAAAATTGAGGTGTAACACATTAGAGTTGTCAAAGAGGAATCCTCCACCTCAAGTGGAGAAGATCAAGGTAGAAAGTAGTCATCTACATGTGCTAGGGTTTTTGATTTAGGGTTGAGAAGTTGTAGGCCTAAAGTCGAGGACAAGAAGTCGACATCTAAAAGGAAGTTGAAGCAGAAGGAAGGAGAAGGAAGGTGAATTTCATTGACTCAAGAGGGGAAGATAATAATCTTGGTGTCTTTCTCTTGGAGAGGTCAAATAGGTCTTGGTCTTGGTATTCGTCAATTGGAATCTCTATAAGAAGAAGAATTTGTTCAAATTTTCCTCTCAAAGAGTCAGGGGTTTTGGCCCTAGCTGATATTCTATATTTGGTGTCTCTTGTCTCCTTATGGTTTATGAATTGGTGGTTGTTTAATGAAGAAGAACACTAATAACCTATGTGAAATAAGATGATAATCTAAAGGCCTAAAAATCATTCACAAGCAGTTACCGATAGAAGATAAATCACTTTATCTCTATGCCCTAAATTTCTGAACATGGTATTAGAGCTAAGGTGACTGAGTCAACAAAGTTAAAGGAAGCATCGTGATGCTAGATTAGGGAAGTCTACAAAGAAGTATTTGAATCATAATCAATCAAATAAGGCCAACATCGACGCAAGTTGAAATTTTTTTGAAGACTATTCATCTAAAGAAAACTAGATTAAAATGCAATGCCATCTCACTCTGTATGGGATCAAGGATCATTCTTGAAGAAAACCACCTTCATAAAGTATAATTTTTCTATCATATATATCATAATCAACATCAAGGAAATTGAGAGATTAATCCAAGACCTTTTATAGTGTATGACTTTGATCATCTTGGAATATCTGGTCAAGTGGAAGAACTTACCCGAAGAAAACGCTTCTTTGGAGAATGAAGCATTTTGAAAACAACATCGGTCGTTACATATGCTTTGAGGACAAAGAATTCTTTCGAGAGGAAGGAAATGTTATGTAAAAAATTAGTTAGTCTTCAATTTTAGATTTATTATTTAATTTTAGGATTAATTAGACGAAGGAGCACGATCATAAGATCATGCCCTTTCCCTAAAGGGTGTCCATGGCAGTATATAAGCCAGGAACCCCATTTGTAATGAACATCATCTGTAATTCATCTTTTTTAATAAAATATTTGTACATGTATTTCTATGTATCAGAAGTTTTTCTACTTCACAATCCTAGTGAGATGGACAATAAAATCTGTAACCTTTAGACCTTTCAGCATATCCAATGAAATACCCACTAATGGTCCTTCGGTCCATCTTCTTCTCTTGTAGATTATATATTCTCACTTCAGACGGGCATCCCCAAACACACATATGTCGCAAACTCAGTTTCCAACCTTTCCATAATTCAAATGGCGTTCTAGGAATAGCCTTGGTTGGAAGTCAGTTTAATATATACACTATCGTCTCAAGTGCTTCAATCCACAAGGAATTAGGAAGATTGGAGTTCCTAAGCCTATTGGACAAAATACCATTCCCAACACAATCACATTTATAAAATAAATTGAAGGATGTTTCTGAAAAAGTTAAAGGAATATCCGAAAGGTACAACTATTAATTCATAATTCTTGTGGGTAAGTTATGAATAATTTGATATTTTATCCTAATTAATTATATAAATATAATAAAAATTCATGTGGGATAAAATTTATTGTATTTATTACAATTAATTACAATTAATGTCTAAATACTCTTTATGTGATCCTAATCAATCATAATATGTACATTATTTAATTAGAGATGTTGTGGCTATTCTCTAATCAATTAAAAATTATATGGATCACTAGATATTATTTCTTTTATGCATAAAAATTAGCTTGAAATAAACAATAATATGCATAACATTCAATGATGGGTCTCGTATACTCATCCAAAATAGCATGTTTTAATTTAGAACATAAATAATCAATTCATACAAATCAAATAAATTTTGCACAACAATTATCCAAATTGCATATAATTAAATCAAATGAATATTATAAGCTTAAAAATTGAGCATGTCTATAAACACCATGTCTATAAACACCAAGGCAGAGATAAAGATTGCTCTGATACCAAATGTAAGATAATGGAAGCATAATACAACAAAGAAAATTATACACTTATGCAATACACCAATCCTCAGCCTAACAAACCTACTACAACACTTTGAGATTAAGACATATTACTATGACTATGTTATTGGCATAGTCCTCAATGATCAAGGACATCCAATGACCTATCAGAGTGAAAGCATCTATGATACTATGTTGAGCTACCCCACCTATGACAAGGTGATGTACTCCATTGTGCAAACTTACTGATAATAAAATCATTATGGGGAATGACATGACCATCCACATTAATTGTGGGCTTCTGTAATTCATGTATACAAAATGAAATTTATATAATAACAACAGTAGGAAATGGACCACATACCTATTAAAATTCCAGTAAAATAAGGACAAAACCTACCATGTTACATATTACCATGCTTGGCCTATGGTTGTGGCATTAACCATGGCTACTGACTATTATGGGCAAGTAATCTCTAGGCATAAACTATTATAAAATAGTTACTTTGACTTTACATATTGCTTGACCAAAGGTCCCACAAAGGACGGGGGAGAATCAATGTGAGAGAAATTTAATCATTTCACAATTTTTCTTTAACAAAATATTATATAACAATAACCCATAACCATTTGTAGCATATTAGTAAGTATGGAAATGCATCATCAACACATCAAAGAGTCATCACATGAACATAAAGAGACAGAAGATTTTACATGGAAACCCATATGGGAGAAAATCACAAATTCTTCTTCTTATGCTTTTATTCATCACATAAATTTGTAGGTTGGAACATGTTATAGGCAACCACCCCCAAAATATGCAAGTTGCTACTTGTAGTGGGATACAACCTAATTGAGGCACCAAACTCAAAAGAATGCAAGTGGCTACTCATTGTAGGCTACAACCTAATTGAGGCACTAATATTCATGGCGAGAAATCTCCAACTTGATCTAGGCTAGAACCTAATTGAGGCTCTAGCCTCTATGATGAGTAATCTCCAAACTACTCTAGGCTCTAACCTGATTGAGGCATCAACCTTAGTGGAGGCACCCAAACCCTTCTCAATTCTTTTTCACCACCATCACTGTCACAACTTAGAACCTGCACTCATTGGCACTCCAATGATTTCCCTTGGAACTAATGTAGCTATAGATATTTTCATTTCACATTTTGTCATACTATTTTCCATAATCTATTACAACTAGTTCATAAATATGGCCACATAAATAGCCCATATACCCTAAAAAACATGTAGTGGAGATTTTGGTTATCAAATACTTGTCATCAGGGCTTTGTATGCCTCTAGAAACATCCACACATAAGCCCCGATAGTTGTTCTTCTTTCAAAACCCAATTTGGAGCAAAATTTTGCCCATAAACCCATATGAACTATACAAAGCAAAATATTAAATTAAATCCTCTACAAATTGGCCCTTTTAGAGCACACTTCTACAAAATGGCAATTTAGTAATAGGATTTCTACGAAAGGTAAATCTATTATTACATAATCATTAGACAAATTGAAACTCTGGGTGGAAAGATAAAATTAAATACAAGTTATCTGAACCTCATAAACTCACACATTTTGACACAGTTTGAAACTAAAATCTCATCGATGTGAGATAAATATGCTACCTTCTCTATTGTCTAATGCCACTTTGAAATTGAATTCAACCAAATTGCATGTAATATGATTAATCTGGCTCAATGTAATGAGGGGAAGGTTTCCATCTAGTAACATGTCCACATGTGATCCAGATTGATGCTGCAACATTTTTCATTCATTAGTGACAATATTTTGACTAGCATACATGGGCATATATGAATCAAACCCCACTTTAGCAGCATGAAAATTTACATTGAATCTCTAATTTCTTATGTGGATAATCAACAATCAACAACCACCCACAAATTTTGTTGTTAAGCCTCATCTATAAGATTGTTTATTATATATGGTAGCTCCTTGCCATATACATATCTAGTCAACAAACATCTTTCAGATTAAAAAATGGCATTCATATGGGATACTGTATTCATCACGATATGTGGCATCCCATCAAGAGTGTCATGTGTCACTCACTTTTGGGCTTTTCACTAATCTAAAAATCGAAATGGAAGTACCACATGGTGGAATTTAGTGGAGCCACATCATTCTACTAACATCATCAACCTTCAATACATGCTTCCATGTCATCCCTTGCAATCACTTTCCATTTATTAGAGCTACCACATGTATAGGCTGCCATGTCATGTTCAAGGGAGCAAAATCACCAGCTAACATCCATGTCACCAATGAAAACTCAATGTTCAACACATACAATACACTTATTATAATTGTTCCAAAATTTCAGTTCTAGGATCTGCACTTGTTCCATAAAGAAAGTACTAGAAGATAATTTGGGAGACATTATAGTTAGTCGTAAGTCACTTTAGTGTGAAGAAGGCAATAATAGTACTTCAGAAGTATTCCACTAGCCACAACTTTAAAACAATGTTGACTAGTATATTTGATCATGCATTTCTTATGTCATTGCTAAACTATCCATCAAAAATAAAATGTTGCGCACTCTTCTACTTGCCCAATAAAAACCCTCTCAGTCAATCTTAATTACATAACTACATAATCACACTAAATTATCTCAGTTGCAAATCAACGCAAATAAATAATGTCTCTTCTATAATTTAAGATGAACCAAAAAAATAAGATTACCTTAATTAAAAATTAAGGCCCATAACCAACCACAAGGATAATTATAAAAAATTTATACCAGTGAAAAAATAAAGAGTTTGTATGACATGTAAGCAATATATGTAGGATTAGATGCTACAGAGTTTCTCCAATGCAACGTTTTCATTACCATCACAATTTTCTAATATACTTCTGACGATATCCACAGGAAATCCCATATCCACGAACCTTTGCACCTTATCTTCCTTATTAGCATCTACCCCCTTCGCAAAAGTTTTGGTCCAGTAACGAGCAGTGTTTACAAATGCTTCATGGTCTGTAAGGTATTGTCGCGCTACAACCGCATCCTGGGGATCATTGGGTTCTGGTGCTGAAAGCAAAGCTTGCAAAGAAAGTAGGGTTGTATTCAACGTTATTGCTGCGGTCCACTTATCTTTGAGAATATCCAAGCATATTGCTCCGCTTTCGCTGCTGATATTAGGGTGCCACACTTTCGTGATAAACTGGATTTTTGGAGGTTCGAATGGATAATGCTGTGGCACACGAATGTCAACTTGAAAGACGCCGTCTTCATAAGGAGTACCCACAGGGCCTCCAATGCTCCCGCACAGGTGTGACAGGTCATTGTCCCCGCAGATTATAAGAAATCTAAAACCAATCTCTACACACAGCCAAGCAAGATCTGCAATGGACACTTTTTCTTTCCACATTAAGATACAAACACCTACAAGGCCTAAAGGTTGACCAATAAAAACCATAAAAGTTTGAAAAATATAAATAGTTTTTTTAAAACATGATTTCCTCTCGGGTTGGAAGAATTGCACTTATAGTTAATTATAGTTGATATAGATTACACAAACATTACATTTCCTTTCATGTAGTGGGAAAATTCAGAAAAATTGAAATGTTGCTTGTGCATACGTAGGGAAAAGAACAAAAGAGAACCATCACAACATCATAGCCAAGCCAGCTTGGTTTCAATCATTGAGAACTTGATGCCCATACAGATTTTGGGTCTTAAGCTGAAAGGCATAAATGCCATCATCAACCCAAGGAGATCTTTATGGTAGGGATTGTGGCCCTTTTTCATGGTCACATTTTTTTAATGTGATCAATGTTTATCTACCTCAGTGACTTCTTTACTTCTCAGTCTAACCTTTGGCCTTTCTCTTAGACACAATTATCTCATTGTTGCATTGCTTCCATTGTGTCCATTTCCTCAGTGTTCATTGCCACAACTCACCAAAGTTTGATGGGGCAACACTATCTAGACTCATCAAAACCTAAAGTGGCAAAAATAATATATGTAACCGACTTAGATTTTGTATAAATATAGATATTCAAATAGAACTAAAAATCCTAATCTATTGGGATTTTTTTACTTAATTTAATAGTTGTAGCTATGTTTTGTTGTGTACTCTATTTTTAAAATTGGTATTGGAGCCAACCCTAGGCCTACTCCCTCATGGGAGAGCTTAGGGACGAGTAGATAAATGATATTTGAGTGGTTAGTGTGTGGGCAATCCTGTGAATTGCGTAGAGAGTGAAGAAACCAATGTTAATTTGCTTGTGCATTGGAGAGGTCTTCTACCATGGAATGTTGAATATGCTTGAAGTTGGATAATAGAGTCCTATAGCACGAAGTATAACATTTGAGCATCTAGTTGCACTGCAGCTATGAGTAAATTCCAGAGTCATCCAGCATAGATTCCCAACTAAGGAAGGTGCGGCCTGTGTATGTGAGTCACAATGTGATATTGTGGCAAATATTGTATGTTTAGATCGTGTATCACAACGAAATCCCTCTTTCCTAATTTGCACACCAAACTTATGTGTTGTGGTCGTCATCTAATATGGAGTGAAGACATAAGACTTTGTTGAATTTGGTACCATACCAGTTGTGTTTGGCCATATGTTGGAGGTAATGTGCACAAAATTTTCCACCTCATTGTTTTGAGTTGTGATGTACTTTTTTTTTCCAATATAGAACAATACCCGCTATCAATGATAGACCACTAGTTGGAAATTTTTTGGGTGTAATTTCGAGGGAAAGTTGTTCCCTCAATTTCTTGTTGTCAAGATTCTGAGTATCATGTCAATGAAAACTTGGAAGGTGAGTATCTTGTTGTCAATATTATGAGTATCATGTCAACGAAAACTTAAAACTTGAAACTTGGAAGGTGAGTGACTACATGGAAGGGTTGACTTGATTGCCTGAGGGACTATGTAGCAGAGAACGAAGGCCATAGATGGATTTGTTATTGTCATGAGCATTTCCATATGGAATCAGATGCACTTTAGGAGTGCACCCTAGAAAAATGAGCCGATAACTGTTCCCTAAGATGACAAGTGGCATAGGATTATAATGTTGGACATTGGATGTAGCTTTGACTGTGGGAGTAGATTCTAGACTTCCTGGGAAAGAGGTGAATACTAGTACTACTTTGAGGGTGGATGTGTGAGCTTCTAGATTCTCTTTTTGATTGATATGAGCATCGTATTCTCTTATTTACTAGTTTATATTATGTGTGTATGTGTATATGTGGGATGTGGATACCATAATGAGTTGTGTTATCAAGCTCTAGTAAATGGTATGTTTGTCATGTTTTAGCAGATGGTCATTGTAAATACTATAACGAGCTACGTTATAAATCTCCATGGGTAGTATGTTTTGTTTTCATCATCTTGTTGGATATAAATATCACTGGACACCGAGGATGGTGTCCCCCCAAGGGGAATGGTTCTGTAACAACCTTGGTGAAAATTCCATGTAAAAATATATAAATACCACGGATGATATACATTTATTCTAAGATGCATGTTGGGAAGGATGTCCTAGTGGGTGTTCATTTGGTTGTTTATGGCTAAGGAAATTGGCAAAGGCAATGGCAAAGCACCAAAGAGGAAAAAAGGTATTTTGGTACATTTGTATATGCAAATTATGGAAATTAGGAGAAAAGGAAGGTGAAAGGTCAGAGTTTGCATATGAGGAGGAAAATGAAGGAAAATAATAGAAATTGAAGAAAATAGAGGCCTCAACCATAAAAAGGCTTCTGAGGATCAGTTGGTAACCTTTTGTTAGTTCAGTCTTTGAGCTCTCTCTCATCATTTTCTCTCTCATGCTCTTGGATACTTAGACTTTTCTTGGAGCACTCTTGGAGGGTGTGGCATACTTGGATTCTTAGAGAAAGAAGGCAAAGGAAGAGTAGGAATGCGCAACAAGGCATCGACATGAACATCTTCATCATATTTTCATGCACGTAACGAGCTTCACATATGATCTATTTACTAGTTTGGACATACATGTCATATCCATGTCAATACTTGGTCGTGATGTCATTGGCATGAAGGATTTCCTATATTGACAATGGATTTCCTAGCCTTTCCATTTCTTGGATAGCCATGGCGATTGTGGGTTTGTTTTCATTGTTTTGTTTTTATGGGTTCTCATGTTTCCTTATCTTGGGTTGAGTTATTAATTCCTAGAGCCTTGGTTAGACAATTTATTTAGAGCCCTATAACAGCTTGGATTGAGTTACTAGTCCCGGAGCCTTGGTTGAGCAAATGCTATGGAGCCCTTGGTGGGTTGAGTTACTAGTCCTGGAACCTTGGTCAGACAAACTCTCTGGAGCTTAGTGACAATTGTGGGTTGAGTGACTAGTCCTGGAGCCTTGGTTGGACAAACACTATAAGGCCCTCGATGGATAGGATGGAGACCAATATGGTGATGGTTTTGGTGATGTCTAACCATGAGGTGGAATCATTGTTTGATGGGTTGGGTTGGATGGCCTTTGGAAACCCTGGATGAGTTTTGATTGAGGTGTTCTATGAGATCCCACATTCATGCTTGGAATATGGCATGGGGGTGTCAAAAGGCTGAAAAGGTATTTGGCTCATCCATTCTACGGTTGGGTGGAATGTGGTAGTCCCATCTCCAGTTGGTTCATTGCATTCATTAATGGATGCAACGTTTATTGTATTTATGTTCCTATTATGCTAGTTATATGCACATTTTATGGCAATAGATATGTATGGCTCTCAACATTTTTTTACTTGTATGTGAATGGAAAACATGCCTATGACATAATATATGTTAATGCAGAAAATGGTATGAGGGAACAATGGTTTGTAATGATTCTCAAATAAATATGAGATCTTAATTAGGTTGTTTAAACTTGTATAGTACATGTCGATGATATGTTTGACGAAATTCATGTCATGGCTAGTAGGGATCCACTGAAGGTCTTGAAATAGTATTTTCTTTAGTAATTTCATTTCCATGTTACAGTAATTATTTGAACAGATGGATTAGTTCTCGGAAGTGTCCTGGGCTCTAGGCTTGAACACATGGCTCAAATCCCAAAGTCGCTGGTACAACACTGATAATTTTGGTCCACAGTCACTAGTAGGTAGGCCTATGAGAGCAACTTTAGGTTGTTGGTCACTCACTTGCCTATAACATGAGAGAAACTATTTCACAAGACACCTAAAACAACAGGGGGACCCGAGGACATGATTTTTGAGTGGTTGACTTTTCTTTTGAGGGTTTTGTTGTTGATGTTTGATGCTTGTACGGTGTGTTTATGTTGGCTCCACTTCCTTATTGTGAATTAGGAGGTTGAATCATATTATAGTGGCTTCTCATCGCATGCTTACCTTGGCTGGCCAGTTACTTTGGTAGCTGTGGGAGGAGGGTGTTACATAAACTGTGTCTTAAATCCTTTTGGGGCTGACCCCAACATAGATATTCTTCTCCTTGGTGCTATCCATTTCCTATTATCCTTACCACAATCCCCAATCCTAATACTGTCATACCAACAATTATGGACTATCTATGACCTTCCTTTAACGATTGTTCCAAAAATATCTAGGACACATAGGCTGTTGCACTTGTTGAGTAGTAGTCACTGGAAAAGAGAACTATAATGAATGGTCCAGAAAGAAAAATCATACCCTTATTTCCAATAAATTGTGGAAAGGAGTGTGTGAAGGAGAAGTTGGGAATCCACCTTAAAAACCCACATATGAAAAAAAATAAAAAGTCCTATGCGTTAGTTGTTCCATTAGTAAATGAAGAGGTGATTCACCACATTGTACCATTTATAAATGAATTTAGTGCTTTAAAGAAGTTGAAATACTTATATGAATCTGCTGAAGCCCCAAAAATCGAGTCTACAACAAGGGGGATACCCACACGATCCGGACCTTGGTTAGTAGCTCCTTTTCCGTTTGGTATAGTGGTTCCGACTGGGGATATGGGACCAGTTTCCCAATATGTGTGTGTGTTGAGAATTGATATTTATTAACTAACGATTCCTAAGTAAAATGCTTTCTTTATTCTAAGTCTAATGTATCAACATGCAATTGTAATCTAATAAACAAAAATATCTAATTCTAAGCTAACCTTGGATGTAACCTTTCCTTTATGCGATCTAAAATGATTTCAAATGATAGTTGGTAATAAGGATCATTCAACTGCTATGAGAAAATAATTCAATAAAGATAAACCATTTCATATAAAAGCTAGATGAAACAGTTGTGAAAAACATATTGCATAGTAAGCTACTCATATACTAAGCATAAATAAATAGCTATCACCGTACAAAAGTGCCAAATGATAACTCAAGCATTTAGGCATTCATATATAAATAATTGAACATGAATATCACCATAACACATAAGCAAAAACAGTTAAGAGATAAAAGTACCATTTATAACTAGTTCTACTCATGAGCTCTAGTAATAATGATCTATTTCTTCTTAGTCCAGCATCCACTAAGAGTACAAAACTGCAACATCAGTAGTAGATATTAAAAAGAGATATCAATAAATCCTATTCCATTCATTCATCAAAACCTCCTTGGAGGGTGCAAAAGTGCACGTTCTAAGGACAAGCTTTTGACAAATTTCTGGACCCTTCTCTAAATGCATGAAAAGGGTTTAAATACTACTAACTAATTCAAAAAATAATTTATGACAAAAATGTAGGATGCAGTTTAAATGACCCTCCTCATTTTAGGCAAAAATAAATTAAAACTAAAACTAAAACTGAATCTAAAATTAATACTACTAACTAACTATTTATGTAACTAGTCCTTGAAGTCGCAAGCATTTAGCATTTGCTTGAGGAGAGTTGGCTAGCTAACTTTCAATTTTAGTTGTCCTGCGAAAACAGAATAGATAAGAGTTGGCGCCATATTCTCGACAGAATTGATGACACATTTGAGAGTCATGCACTGGCTGTGTGGTTTTACCAAGTACACCCAGTAAGAATCCCAATTCAACATGGCTAATCTTTGGATTGATTCTGCCTTTTCTTGAGCCTTCTATCTCCAAATTTTTTGTGGATGTTGCACCTTTGGTAGATATCTACGTACCGCTTGGTGATATACCTGATAAATATTATTGGTTTTGAGTTCCAATTCTACGTTTC
>APFE030749563.1:0-66507 GCA_000404065.3 Pinus taeda
AAAATATATAAAAGATTTAATGAAAAAATTTGTCTATTTTAACCTTTTTTCCCTTTTTTAAATCCTTATACATTGTCAAATCCAATTTCATTTAATTTCTTTATTTAACGGTCAGACAACAGATTTCTAATTTTATGAATGAAATAGTCCGACCCAAATATTTTATTTTGAAATTACAAAGCATTCTAAAGATTATGCTTCCCTCTAAATAATTGGTAAATAATAGTTTTACTAAATATCACTTTAGTCTAATATTTCCTCTATAATTGAACACCATAAAATTTCTGCAAACTCAATCTTAAGATCGAAAATAAAAATATAGTTTTTCGAAATATCACTTTAATCCAATATTTCCCATATAATTGAACACCATAAAATTTCTGCAAACTCAATCTTAAGATCGAAAATAAAAATTTATAATATTTTGCAAAGAGAAAAAGTTATGTCCCTTCATAAAATTATGTCCCTTGTACTATTATATAGGATCTGTTCACCCATGATAGAAAATATCAAACTTGTAGAGTTTGTCGGGAAAAATTATGTAGAATACCGAACAGGTCTCATCATGAAAATTCACAAGCTTGCTCTATGCCACCCACAAAATAGATGCATAAAATTAGCAAAACGGCTTTAAAACGATAGGCATCGTTCTTCTCAAGATTTGCGCGCCCTGCAATAATATTTCTTCAAATTTAATAACCTGTCAAATATAATTCTCTCCGTTCTTCTTCAATAATTCAAAAATTAAATATATATATATAATATAATATAATATATATAATAATAATTAATTAATTCTCTGCGTTCTTCCTTTAATAATTCAAAAACGGAGAGAAATTAATTAATTAATATAGTATATATATTCATATTTCACCTTCACATCTGCTAACGGTAACCTCGTAAAAAACTAGATGGTTATTCTTTCATTCCATGTATATTGTTTTCGTGTAAATAATATAATTCATTTTGCGACATTATATAAAATAATTTTTTTTGGAAATTAATGGAGAATATGTAATATTGGTTTTGTCCAAATGGAGAATATGTATTATTGGAGAGAGTTGTGGGTGTGTCATTATTTCTTATTTTTTTAGGTGTGAGTTATAATTCTCTGTAAACTTATATTTTCTGATTAATTTGTAGGGGGATTATCTGTTTTTAGCAGTCTCCCAGTGAAGCTGGCTCACGTGTCAACTGCTACTTCCAAATTATAAGTTTGGTATTCATGAACTTTTAACATGGTATAAGATCCTTAGTGGTTGAAGAGCCCTAGTGGCAATGCACAGCCTTGGTAGTTAGATTTGAAAGCCTTAGTGGTTGAATCGTGAGCCTTAGTGGCAGTGTGGAGCCAGGGTGGCTAGAGTGTCTTGGTCGCAGAATCAAAGGGCCTTGGTGACTCGATTGAGGCAATTTTTTTCTCTCGATTGGAGCAGCTCAGAATTTTGATATAATTTATGGGTATTGGTCGGGGTCAGCGGGGGTGTAAGGCTGGGTCACGTGCTGTTCGACAAATTTGAGTGAGCGTGCTGAGGGAGTGCGGATCTGACCTCTAAATTAAGCGTTGCAGTTGTAGTGAGTTGGGGGATCACAGTGTTGGAAAATAAAGCTGTTGTTGGTGGATTTCCTGCACTTTTTTTCGTCAAACGTTTTTGGTGTATTTTGGTTGTGTTTGATTGTATTACGATGATAGGAGAAAGCAATGTAGGTCGAAATCCCTTGTGCGGTGGGCTGCGTGGAACGATTGGCAGATCGCCATTTGCATGGATTGATTATGGAATTGGAGATTGGTGTCCGTTTGTGTGGTGGATTTGCGTGGGAAAAGCAGTGGTGTTCTTGTAGTTGAACGCTTGTTGATGTGTGATTAGACCCTACTCTGCCTGGCACCCAAGTCTCATACCCGAGTCTACCTGGTGTAGTGGTGCCCTTAGGCAGGGGGCCCAATAAGAGCGGCAGCGTGGTCGTAGCCATGTTCGTAGGCGTAGTGTTGTCCCTATTCGTGGGCGTAGTGATGACCCCTTTCCCATTGGATTAGCTAATCGAATTGGATCATTCAAGATCAACCAATTGGATTAGCCGACTTGATTAGGGCAACCCAATGGATTCAATTAGGGGATCCTGATGTATTGAGCAATCGTTTTGAGCTTTGAATTCGTGGCTTATCGAAATCTCCCGTGTGGTCGTGTTTTTAGATTGCACCAATTGTGCCTCGGTGAGGAGGTCGAAGTTCGTTAAATCAAGATTATTAGAAATTGCCAAGTTAGATTACACCTTTGGTGAATCCTTTCTATTTTCTGGTGATTTTTTTTTTTTTAAAGATCGAGATTGACAGTATAGCTTGGGTGACCACGATTGTTTTAAATCACCCGTGTGTGTGTTTTTTTATCATTGAAAGCATTGATTACTGGAGATTATGGATTTTGTGGTGGATCTATAGATCGATCCTATCATAATGAATAATTATATGGCAGAAGTGTACTTGAATGAGAGCAACAAGTTCAATGGGTCAAATTATTTAAAATGGAAATTCAAATTGACACTTCTTGAAGGCAAAAGTGCATGGGTGATTGCAAATGGGGATGAAGTGAAGCTGATTATAGCCGAAGGTGGAACAATTGCTTCAATTTAGGAAGGGAGAATAAAGTGAAAATGTTTTTAAAATTATGAGTGAAAGACTTCATTATCCCTCACATCAGAGAGTGAAAATCAACAAATAATATTTGGGAAACTCTCAAGGATCTGTATAAGATAAAGAATTCAAATCACTTATTTTCCTAAAGGGTTAGATTCTCTCCATCAGAATGGAGGAGAATGAATCAGTCACTATATTCATCTCTTGGATCAAAGAGCTTAGTGACAAGTTGGGCGATATTGGGGAGAAAGTGGCCAACACCAATCTTGTCATGATTACCCTGAATGGTATGATTGGCTATTATAAGATGTTTATTAGAAGTTTGAACAGGAGGGAGAAAGCTCCCAATTTCTAAGAATGGAAAGGGATCTTGATGCAAGAAGAAGAGAGGCAGATGAATATGAAGCCTCATAATGCAGAATTTGCATTGATGGCAAAGAAAAAAAATTAGAGGAAAGTCGGGAGTAGGAAAAAAGGTTAGTGGTGCACCCTAGAGAAAGCTAATTCAAGGTATATGTCTTTGACTAGAAATGTCTAAGGAACCAAGTGTTTTTACTATGGTAAATTTGGTCACATTGCTCAAAATTGCTTTAAGAAAAAGACTAATGAAGCTCAACATAGACAAAAGAAGTAGGCAAGGTACTTTGATGATGAAGATCAAAATAAGGACCTCAAACTGTTTGTCTCTAATTTTGCTCTCTCTGTTGAGAATGATGAAGAGAAAACTTGGTTTGTGGATTTTGGAGCTTCCACTCTCATGACATGTAATAGATATTGGTTTGAAAATTTTAAAGAGACCAGCAGTGGTGCTAATATCTACTTTGGTGATGATAGTGGATACCAAATTAAAGGGTATGGAAATGTTCCTGGGATACTTCCTGATGGTAATACCACACGTATTCAAAATGTGAGGTATGTACCAGGAATAAAAAAGAATATGATCTATGTCTTTATGATTACAAATTAGAATCTAAAGGTAGAGCTTTTAAAATCTTACTGTCTTATTAAAGATTTGTTGGATCCGTTGAAGGCAATTGCATTATGAATACGAGTTGGAGGCTTGTACAAATTTAATGTTACAAGCGCGCCACATCAAGCATTAACTTCAACATTTATGACAACAAAGAATTTGTGGCATCAAATATTCGAACACATCAATCTTCCTAACTTATTGCTACTACAAAAGCATGGTATGGTTAATAGAATCCCTATTTTAAAAAATGCACATGTTGACCGTGAAGGATGTGCACTTGGGAAGATGCACAGGGATGAATTTCCCTCAAGTTTAAATAGAAGATATCCTCGAACTAGATCATTAGAAGGAGCATATTATTTTTTATTATTTGTTGATGATTGCACAAGATATACTTGGGTATATTTCCTAAGAAAAAAAAGTCATACATTTGATTATTTTTAAAGAGTTTAGAAGTATGATTGAAAAACATACATGGGAGGTCATCAAAATTCTCCGCTTAGATCAAGGGGGGGAATAAAAGCTGGGAAAATTCGTCAAATATTGTAAAGAACATGAGATAATTAAGCAGTTTGCAGTACCTCACACTCCACAGCCGAATGGGGTTGCAGAGAGGAAGACTATAACTTTGTTGTAGTGTGTATGCAACATGTTGAAAGGCAATAACCTTTCACATGGTTTTTGGGCAGAAGATATTAATACTGCAATCTTTTTAAAGAATAGGAGTGCAAAAAAGATCAGACTCCATTTAAGGCTTTATATGGTTTTAAGCCTGCAGTCAGCCATTTAAGAGTTTTTGGTTTGAAGGATTTTGCACATATTCCTAATGAGGATAAGAATAAATTACATGCTAAGGCCATCAAATGCATATATGTAGGGTATTTTTCTGAGTTTAAAGCATACAAAATGTTTAATCCATCTACTGAAAAGGTGGTTGCAAGTAGAGAAGTTTTATTTCATGAGAAGGTTGATGAAGGAAACATAGACAAAGGCTATGAGGAGTGGCACATGGCTTTGCTAATTGAGGACAACAATGAAGAAATTAAAGACAACCATGTGTAGTAGTAGTAGCAGCAAAAAGAAGAATCAAGTCATGTAAGTACTATCAGCAAGCCAAGTCCACTAAGCAGTGACCAAGATAGATTTGAGGCAAGTCTGCCACTAAGGAGATCACTTAGGCAGACTCAATTACTAGCAAGGTATAGAGACCATGTTCTTATAACTAGTATTTCAAATGTTGTTGAGCCCTTAAATTATAATGAAGCAATTCAATATGATGAATGGAGGGAAACCATGAAAGAAGAATATGATTCAATAATTAAGAACAAAACGTGGGATTTAGTTGAACTACGAGAAGGGAAAGAACCTATAGGTTGTAAATAGTTTTATAAACCTAAATTTAAAGTAGATGGTAGTGTAGACAAATATAAAGCTAGGTTGGTAGCTAAATGTTACTCATAGAAAGAAATAATTGATTATGAGGAGACCTTTTCTCATGTAGCTAAGTTGAACACTACAGAATGTTAATAGATTTAGCTACAAAACATCATTGGAGTATACACTAGGAGTATACACCAGCGAGGAATAGGTTTATTTAAAACAACGTGAAGGGTTTATCAAACATGGGAGGAGCATTTAATCTACAAATTAAAGAAGGAATTATATGGATTGAAATAGGAACCCAGGTCATGGTATAAAAAAATTGACTCATTTTTCTTGTAACATAGTTATAAGATGAGCAAAATGACCCAAATTTGTATACTATTGTTGATGAAAAAGGGAAAATTGTCTTGATTTTTTTATATGTAAATGATTTAATTATCAACAGTAATGTTGATGAATTTATTAAAGAAATCAAAGTGGAGATGTCACAAGTGTTTGAAATGAAAGACCTCGGAGAATTACATTATTGTTTGGGTCTGGAAGTTTGGAGGGACTCTAGGCACACTTTTCTCATTGAAGGAAAGTATGTTAGTGGGTTATTGAAAAAGTTCAAAATGCAACAGTGCAAATCTGCCTCGGTGCCTTTACAGAAGAATCTTAAGATTCAGGTTGCAGATGATTCTAAAGAGGTGGGCACCACATTATATAGACAACTAGTTGGAAGTATGATTTATTTGGCTACAACTAGAGCAAACTTAGCATTCTTAGCCAGTGTGTTAAGCCAATTCATGTCAAAATCTTGTGAGAATCACTAGGTAACAACAAAAGGTGTCTTGAGATACCTTCAAGGAACCATTGATTTTGGTATTAAGTACACTGATTCTTTTGATATTAATTTGATAGGTATTTTAGATTTGGACTCAACAGGAAATCTGGATGACAAAAGATCCATAACATATTATGCTTTCAATATCGGGTCTAGGGTAATTGCTTGGAGCAGCAAGAAGCAAAGTATTGTTTCCTTATCTATTGTAGAATTGGAGTATCAAGAAATGTACAGACCCATGTGCGAGGCAATTTGGTTGAGGAGACTTCTCCATGATGCTGGAGACAAAAAAAAAGATAACACAATAATCAGATGTGACAACCAAAGCTAAATCAAGCTGGCGAACAACCTTCTGTTTCACACAACTTGCTCACTTGTAAACTGCTAGATTCAAATTAAAAGTTTTGTCTTAATTTTTAATAGTCTTCCCATTTCAATTTTTTTTTCTTCTATTTAAAAAAACTCAATTTTTTTGTAATATAATCACAACTATTATGTGGCCTAATCTCCACTCGAGAATGAACAAATAGAAAATGATTTTTCCTCACTTAAAAAACCAAAATGCTTTTCCATATTTGTTAAAATAAGATAATTACTCTTGCATGAGGAGTTAGATAAAAATACAGAATCAGTTAACTGAGTGATTGCATGATTGAGTGTTGAGTCAAGTGAGTTAAGTGATAGAATACTTTGAGTGTGAGACTACATGTAGTTGCATGTCAAGATATTTTAGGCAGTTACCTAGTTGGAAAACGTTTAAATACCCTTCACTAGGTTCATTGTAATCATTATGTTTTGAAGAGAAGTAGCTCATGTTTTATGTGTGGATTGTGTTTTGTCTTCTCTTCCTTTCCAACAAATTGATATCAGAGCAAGGGAAAACAGATTAACAGCCATCTGTGTGAGAGGATAAATATATTGTTTCTCTTAGTGGTAACAATTATACGCAGAGCGTTATAACAAAATTAGGCTTCGCAAGCGTTCAGAGCTGCCATGAGGAGAGTTAGCATGCACACAACATGAACCGTTTGTTGACATTTCAAAGTTCCAGAAGATTTCAAAGGCATATTTTTTCACGTGGAGTACCTTTGTCATATTCACGTGGATTGTTCCTCTTTGGAAACGAAAAGTTACAAGAGGTTTACGTTATTCATAAAAATTTTATGATATTAACATGAATATTTATGGTGATTGTTTTATGAGGTTCACGTAATTCGTTTAAAGTTATATGAGGTGTGGTAAAATAAAAAATGGTTTAAAAAAAATTATTACGAAAGGGTTTATTATAAAGGTTTTTTTTTTTAAAGAAAAAGACTTAGGGTTTTATTGAAAGAAGTATTATTTTTTTGAAAAGGAGTTTTACAAAGGAGAAATTTAGGGTGTTTTTAAAAAAAGAGAAATTTATGGTAAAAGATGGCTTTCTCAAATTTGTAGCCCCAGTTCCCACCATTTACAGGGAAATATTATGATGTGTGGGCTATTAAGATGGCGACCACGTTGTAGGCACATGATGTTTGGGATTATGTGAAGTTTGGGTTTAGAACCTATGAATGAAGAAGAAGAACAAAGCTCTCACTAATGCAGAGAGGGAACAATGGAATAAAGACAAGAAGAAGAATGCACACGCGTTGCAGCTTATTCAATGGGGAGTGGACCTAGTAGTGTTCCAGAAGATTATGACCACGTCTTCAACAAAAGTAGCATGGGATACTTTGGCATAAAACTATAAAGGTATGGCCAAAGTCAATATTGTTAAGTTGTAGAATACTAGGAGATATTTTGAAAGTCTACAGATGAAAGAGCCAGAGGACATTGATTCTTTCATGAATCAGGTCATAACTATTGTAAATCAGTTAAAAATTTATGGTGAAGATATAAAAGATCAAAGAGTGGTTGAGAAGGTCTTTCGATCTTTGTCTATCAAATTTGATGTTGTGGTAGCATACATAGGAGAAGCCAAGGATTGGTAATCATTGACAGTTGATGAGCTTATGGGATCACTTCTATCACATGAGGCAAAGATAGACAGAAATAAGGATTCCACTTTAGAGACCACTTTCAAAAGTCGGTTTCTATTTCAAGAGACAGAGGTCGAGGTAGAAGTAGAACGAAAGGCAGAGGAGGAAGCAGATGATATGGTGGTCAGAGAGATGACCAAGAAGATCATGAACATGCAAATGGAAGCAACTACAAAAGATTCAAAAATAATCAAAGAGTTGAAAAATCAAAGGTGAGATGTTATTACTACAATAAATTTGATCATTTTTCTCGTGATTGCAGGAAGAAAATAATTGATCAAGGGATCCAGAGAGCTATTGTCACTATAGAGAGTACTAACTCTATGTTCCTAGCTTTCCATACCATGCATGAACCTTCTGCTAGTGTGTGGTTGTTAGACAGTGGTTGCAGTAACCACATGAGAGGCAACAAGGATTTGCTTGCAAATATCGATCAATTTGTGAAAATAGAGGTAAAGTTGGGGACCGACAACACTGTGGAAGTAGATGGCAAAGGAGTGGTCAGCATTTTGACTAAGCAGGGGGGAGCCGAAAACAATTTAAGAGGTATATTATGTTCCTAGTCTCAAACATAATTTGTTAAGTGTTGGTCAATTGACATAGAAAGGATACAAAGTTATCTTTCAAGGTCAAGAAGTTGTTATATATGAAAAGACCCCAAGAAAGAAATTGATATAAAAGGTGTAGACGATGAGGAATAGACTCTTTCCTCTCATTTTGAATTACAATGGTCAGGTGTGTTACACAGTAATTTTTCACCGTTGTTCACCGTCCCTGTTACCCCTGTTTTCGTATGTTGGAGGACACATTCGGGGACCTGTGAGTAGTGACATAACCTAAAAACATTTGCATTATGTTCCCCTAAGTATGTACTTCATGATCCCTGAAGACACCTTTTGCAAATTATCCCTGAAAAGTGCCCCTTTTCCATTGGCGCAGGTACACAGTGTCTTACCCGCGCCAATGACTGAGATCCTCAAAAGGGGGCGCGCCCATTGGCGCTTTGTCCTAGAGCAACACTCGTGCCAACTAAGTTTAGTAATGATTTTTGGCCAACGCGCACCCATATGTTTTTTCCTCTCTTATCATGAATTTCTTTGAGGGAAAAATCCACAAGATAGAGGTCGAGAGTCATTGTTTATCCATGACAACTATCCTCATTAGCTTTTGAGGGATAATGCAAATCCACAATAGGTGTCCTGGTACATTGTATCTTCCTCCCTTCTCCATCTATAAAAGCCTGTCCTCATGCATTAGACAAGCTAGTTTTTGTGAGTGCTGGAGTAATGCTAGAGTGATAATAAGAATTTTGAAGCATAGGGAGGTTATGCTTCCAGAATCCTAAGAGAGAGAAGGTCTTGTGCAAGGCATACATAGCTGCTCGCCCAGCCAGAGAATAGGTTCAACGTCAGAACCTTTGGTTGTATCTTTCTCTGCTTTTATTCATTAATAGATGACTATCATTATGGTTCCACTCCTATTGTCTTTATAATGATGATTGAGTTATATCTTTTCTGACTGATATATAGTTGCATCTATTGGATTTTATGCTTGTATTTGTGTCGTTCTTTGCATGTGCAGGTGTCCGTTCATGAGGATCGTGGGGATTGTGACCAGCCGGAGAAAAGGAACGGGAGTGACGATTCTTCTACAAGTATTAGCGTTGGAATCCAGGTAGGCCATCATCATCGATCTTTGATTTGCAATTAGGAACCTGCGTGTTAGTGTTGTGTGATTGTTGCTAGACCCCATTTGGGCTAGTGGGATCGCCTCTGTCCGCAGAGGGGATTTACCTGTTCAACAAGGTGAGTTCTTTTACAGTTGCATGTTCTGATGATTATTGGTTATGGCACTTTTGATTTGGACACTTGCATTTTTCTGGTTTAAGATTGTTGCAGGAGAAATAGATGGTCAGAGGATTACATCCCATCATAGAGCCTGCTAGAACTTGTGAGTATTGCATCTTGGGAAAACAACAACGTGAAAGTTTTCCAAAGGGAGTTGAATACAGAGCAAAGCAACCTCTTGAGCTATTGCATACAGACGTGTGGACCTATGAGGACACAATCGATTGGTGGAAGTTGCTAATTACTCACTTTCATTGACGACTACAACATAAAGACTCAGGTTTACTTTTTGAAGCAGAAGTCTAAAACTTTTGCAAAGTTCAAAGAATTCAAAGCCTTCGCAAAGGACCAAAGTGATCGACAGATCAAGGTATTGAGGTCAGATCGTGGTGGAGAATATGACTCAAAGCATCCCATGGTTACTGCAAACAACATGGGATCATAAGACAGTTTACAACCAGGTACACACCGCAACAAAATGGTGTAGCAGAGAGAAAGAACAAGACAATTATGAACATGGTAAGAAGCATGTTGAAAGGTAGAAACTTGTCTAATGAGTATTGGGAAGAATCAGTTTCATGTGCTATTTATGTTATCAATAGATCTCCTACAAAGAGTGTGATGAACAGAGTACCAGAACAAGCATGGTCAGGTATGTATTGCAACGTATCTCATCTCTGAGTATTTGGATGTGTAGCTTATGTAGATGTGCCTAAGGAGCGAAGAGGCAAGTTGGATGATAAATGTGAAAAATGCATATTAATTGGTTATAGTGAGAAATCAAAAGCTTACAAATTGTATAACCTTGTCTCAAAGAAGACCATAATTAGCAGTGATGTTGTGTTCAAGGAACAAGAGTCATGGAATGGAACTATAGACAAAACAGTTGATGCACAAGTGCCACTGATGGAAGAAGATGATGTAGTAGAAAAGGATAAGCAAGAATCGCAGTTGAAGACACCAAATAGAGACACACCAATAAGGACTCCAAGATTTTCAGAGCAGCATAAATCCTCAAGCAGATCAACAAATCAAAATTCTCCCAACGATCAATCAGGTGACGAATCAATAAATGGTAAGAGAAAGATGAGAAGTTTGAAATATATTTATGATGATTTGGATGTTGTTTCAAATTTTTCATTTTTTTCATTCCAACTTTCTTCATTTGAAGAATCAATCAAAGATGAAAATTGGGTGCAAGCCATGGATGAAGAAATTGAAGCTATTGAAAAGAATGACACATGGAATTTGGTTGATTTACCAAAGGACAAAAATCTCATTAGTGTGAAGTGGGTGTACAAGACAAAGTTGAATGAGCAAGGTGACATTGATAGATTTAAAGCAAGACTTGTAGCAAAAGGATTCTCGCAGCAACCGGGAATAAAATTTGGAGAAACGTTTGCTCCGGTATCCAGACTGGATACTGTAAGAGCAGTCCTAGCCACAATAGCTTAGAACAAGTGGAAAGTATATTAGATAGATGTGAAATTAGCCTTCTTTAATGGAATTCTAGAAGAAGAAATTTATGTGTAGAAACCTCCAAGATATGAAGTTGAAAGTAACGAAGACAAAGTTTACAGGTTGAAGAAAGTGCTCTATGGACTAAAGCAAGTGTCTAGAGTTTGGTATAGCAAAATTGACAGTTACATGATCAAGAACGGATTTCGCAAAAGAATCATTGATAGATTTTGATTGTTTGCTTATATGTTGATGAGATGATTCTTACAGGTGATTTTGACATAGATGAGTTTAAAGAAACGGTGGTAAAAGAATTTGAGATGATAGATCTTGGTCTCATGAAAATATTTTCTTGGCATAGAAGTTGAGCAATTTGAAAAAGGAATTTTTATTTGTCAAAATATTTTTTAAAAAGATTCAGGATGGAAAATTGCAAACATGTTCCTACACCAATTGCAACAGGTACAAAGTTAAGCAAGGATGATGAAGGATCAGATGTCAATCCAACTTTATTCAAAATCTTGGTTGGTAACCTCATGTATCTCACAGCTACAAGACAGGACATCATGCAAGGAGTGAGTTTGATTTCCAAATCTATGGAAACTCCAAAAGACACACATTGGACTGCAGGAAAACGAATTCTAAGATACATAGCAGGAACTAGAGATTGTGGCATAATGTATGCAAGCACAGAAAAGAAAGAATTAATTGGATACACAAATAGTGATTTTGCAGGCAGTTTGGATCATAAGAAGAGAACTTTTGGTTTTTTGTTCTACCTTGGTTCAGGTGTGATTTCATGGGAATCTAAGAAGTAGCCCATTGGGACACTTTCATTAGCAAAAGCAAAATATGTAGCACCAACATCAACAACATGTCAAGTACTGTGGTTAAGAGGAGCACTTGATGGACTCAAGGAGAAACAACAAGGATCAAAAACAATATATTGTGACAATACCTCAGCAATTGCACTATCCAAGAATAGTGTGTTTCATTAGAAGAGAAAGCATATTGATACTAGATATCACTTTATTATCACTTTATTAGAGAACTTGTGAGCAATGAAGAAGTTCACTTGAAGCCTTATAAATCTAGTGATCAATTGACTGATATATTTTCTATGTCATTAGCACAAGATGTGTTTGAGTTTCATAGAAGAAACTTGGGTGTTGTATGCCTAGCTTAGACATAGACCAGCAAGCATGTTTGAGTTGTCATGAGTCATGTTTTAGTTTAGCAGTCGTAATTAAGGGGGAGTGTTAAAATAAGATAATTACTCTTGCATGAGGAGTTCGATAAAAATAGAGAGCTAGTTAACGGAGTGATTGCATGATTGAGTGTTTGAATGTTGAGTCAACTGAGTTAAGTGATAGACTACTTTAAGTGTGAGATTGCATGTAGTTGCATGTCAAGATATTTTAGGCAGTTAGCTAGTTGGAAAAGGTTTAAATACCCTTAACCATGTTCATTGTAATCATTATGTTTTGTGTGATCAATAGAAGAACAACAGGTCATGTTTTATTTGTGAATTGTGTTTTGTCTTCTCTACCTTTCCAACAATATTAACCAGGATACCATTTCTGAAAATATTGAGATTTAAAAAACTTAGAGTAAGGCTGGTGGAAGTAAGAATGTGGAAAGAAATCCCCAACCCTGACTAGTCAGAGGTCAGGGCTTGGACTCGTTTGAACAACATGTGGAGAAAGGTTAACCCTGACCTCCTGTCAAGACCACTCTGACTATTGGCGTGGACCCCTCCTATGAAATTGGTTTATGAAATTTTAGAATTTACTTGTAAAATAATAACTACTTCCTACATCTATAAAAATTTGAAAATTCTACACGTTTAGCTTTCCTTAAGAGTTAACATTGGTGGGTTGCAGTGTGGTTCAGATGTAAAAGTATTCGAATATATTTCAGCTACTTTTTTCCAGATTAGATTGGGGCCAATTTCATGCTTGCACTTTTTTAAATAATGCGGTAGATTGTAAATGTTTCAATTGAAGAGATGATATCAGAAGAAAAAAATGTTAAATATAACTCAGACAGGGAAGGAAATTACCATCTATAGTTTTTACCATGATAATTTATTTTTGATTGTAGTTTGCAACAGTGGTTGCTCTAACTTTAGTGTTATTAATGATCTACTTAGATATCCTCCTCATTAAACTCTTCCATCCTCTTTCATTTCTCCATCCCTTCAAATTTTTCAAACTAAAAGAGCTTGTAAATGCCATTAGTCTCCTTAAGCCTCCCTGAAATTGTTTTCTTCTTTCAATGACCACCCAAGAGGTTTGTATGATGGTCGATCTGACCTATAATATTCTATATGTGATCGCTCAAATTGAGCCAATTCTAAGTTTTTTAGTGCTGCACACCTCTTTCACCCAATTTTTACCAACATTCCACTCCCCCAACTCTTAATCCTTGTATAGAAACCCACCCAACTCCTCAGATTGATCTAATGTCAATAATACATTCTTTGTTATCTAATTCCATTTTAGTTTTTTGGGTTATTTAAAATTTTAGTAAGAGCAGCGAAGTAAATTGTTTGGAATTCCTTTTATTTTTTAAATTTCAAAACATTTCAATAATTTAAAATTTAAATCAGAAGTTTAATTTCTAACCATTAAAATTATGAAAAACAAAAAACACCACACAAAAAAGTTGACAAAGTATATTATTGTTATCGACAAATCTAGTGTCTATTCAGAGCTGCTAGTCCCACTAAAACAGGTAGCTATCTTAGAAACAAACAAACTAAAGTTACTTTCATTTTCCTTTATGAGAAGTAGATAGGAGAGGAGTGAAGAATACCAACCTCGATCTTTCGCTTGGTCCCTTGCTTGTTACTTCTCCCCTCTGACAGATCTTTGTCGCTCCTTCCTTGCTTACCCCGCTTCAAAGAGTACCTGTAAAGTCAAAACAACATAATACCTTCAAAGTACTAGGATCTACAATCATAAACAATATAGGACCAGATATATATTGACCACACAAACACATATATCATCAAACATACAAGAATGTGGAGGAAAACTCGAATAGCTTTATTGATAGAAAGAGTAGAAGAGAGGATTACAACCCATTGATCTGACCCAGTGTCATCCTCCCAGCATGAAAGCCCTTCTTCACCTCATGAAAAGCTTAGATCACCCAAAACTATGATGTTCCACCAGGAAACCAACAACACTTCCTTACAAAATACAAAATTCCAGCCTCTAGATCTCTGGGATGAGGGATCCATATATAGATGTTTGTAGGGGGGTGAGTCAGCTTCTGGGATTTTGATTAGTGTCCTATCTCTGATAGTTCTTGGTTCCACTTGGAGATTCATGATCTCTTACTCATCCCTGGGTGAATTTAGAGAGTCAAGTGTCACAGGAGAAGTTTCTAGAAGATTCCATGCTCATCCACCTTGCAAACTGTCTCTGCCATTTGTCTACTCTCACCCATCGCACCCTACAGAAGGGATTTTCAGTATGCATCACACTTTTTGTATGTGGCAGGTGAGATGCATTGCACCCTTAGCACTGAGCTGTCTGTATGGTCCAGTTTTGACCAGTTCTGAGCAAGTTTCCATGGAGAACTCCTCGGAGATGATGTAATCAACTGACCTTGTTCCTTTAGGGTGTGAAACAACACTTTTAGGGACTTAGAGGCCCTTGGTTTATGGAAATATATGATTGGGGTTGCAGTGCCCAAATATGTCTATAACAGTTGCCCCATAAAGCATGAGGTCGTAAATCTTTTGATGTTGGGTGAAATGCTTTATTATGAGGATCCAAGGTTTTTCGAACTGGAAGGTGACCTTTAATAAGATACAATACAATACATTACCTTCATAATATTTTCATGATCTAGCTGAGGCAGGCATTCCCATGCTCATCTTTATAAATTCGTTTTCATGTACATGGGACAGACAACCGTCTATGTGGAAGACTGATGATTCTGATAGAGCCATCATCCATTGATTTGGATGATTATCTGTGCAACAATGATGTACATTTGATGTTTTTATTTTCATGAATATATCGTAGCCCAGATGGATGAAACTAGATCCGGGGTCTTCAAACTCGTTCAATCTTTGCCCGAAGTACAATTCAATCCATGTGAAAAAAATTTCTGGAGTCGAACATGGAAAGACATCGCCTGATTACGAGACAACGATGTACACTGTTAACAGGCACGAGAGGAATCATCGATAATTATGATGACCCTCAAGGTATGACAGTACAATTCACGTGGTGTGAAAATGGGACATGGCGTCGAACACCACGCAAAATCTTTCGGTCGAAGGCCATTGATGTAAACCTGTCGCCGGAAGTGAGAAACTTGCCATTGAGGCATGCAATGCCTCAAAGTACTGAAAGGGTTTCTCCTAGGTCGACTTCTTCGATAATGAGCTGTCGTCAACAAGAAGTGACCCGTCGTAGGAGGGCCTTAATGAATCCCACATCTACGACACGGATCGGAGCAAATTATTTTGTGGAGGTGAAAACGATATGATGATACATGGTTCAGGGTGGCGATCATGAAGGAATGAAGGGTGAAGGTATTGCAGCGGATGAGACACAAGCTGGGTTGGTAAATTCTCTGAGCGACTTCTCTTGAACATACCGGCGACACTGAAATGGATTGGTAGTGTTAACCCCAAAAATGGATGGTACAATGGACCAATGGTAATATGACAGGTAAACGGAATAACCCAACCCGACTCAATCATGGTGATGGAGTGAAAGTGTCATGTTTAAGAGCGATTTGCTACCAATAAAGTTTCTTCAAGTTTTCTTCCCAATTTTTCCCCAGTCATTATTGACCAGTACCTCTTTATTTTTGTCAAGCTTGAGGAGGATAACATATGCTTGTTCTATAATTTTCCCTTCAGGCAAACCTGTCACTGTGTTTTAATGAGCTTAGTGACAATGAAACTCGTTCTTGTCTGTATGGACAAGTTTGTCGCTATTGGTTTTAACGAGTTTAACGACAAAGACAACTCGGTCCTTTTTCAATTTTAGAGAGTCTGAAAAGGGACAGAAAGGAAACTCTAGTGATCATTTTTCGTCATATAATCCCTCAAGTCTGAAAAAGTATAAAATAATACGAAAGGAATGAATTTTCGATAGTTTTAACGAGCCGAACAAGACAAGCACTCGATTTTTTTGTGTAATAATCCCTTAGGTCCAAAAATATTAAAATCTGGAGGAGGGATAACACTTTTGATAGCTTTAACGAGCTGGAGAGGCCAATTTCTCGGCAATATTTTCATGTTTTTAAATCAGATGAAAAGACCTTAAAGGAGACTCATTTTTGAGGAACGAGTGATATTTTCAGGTAGCAGCTGGTTCCAGGTAAGGTTTGGAATTTTCCAATCATGGTAGTGTTACGAGGATGGCTAACAGAATTACTCATCGCAGTTGTTCCTCAAAAGGGTAAACAATCAAATGGAGGTGTATGATTGGCTAAAACAGAGTGGAGGTGATGGTAAGAACACGACCAAGGCTCAAAAGCTGATGATAATGCATTCACAATGGTTATTTACCAGAGATTGGTTCATTTTTTAAGGAGCTTAAACTCTGGCAGAACATATGCTCATTTCTTAGGTTTAATTTTTAATGAGCTTGAACTTTGTGTAAAACTGCTCATGATAATGGTTATTGATATCCAATTCATCGTTAACACTATGTTGTTTTGATGGTCGTACTACCTGTTCAATTTCTCCGTCAAACTGATTAGAAATGAGAATACATGCTTGAAAAATGAGTTAGAACATTAATACCCTACTCGAATTACGTGAAAAGTAAATTAAAATTTGTTTTTACCCCTCATTTCACCATTTCATTTGAATTTGGGATTGTTGGAGCTTTGGAGGTGTTTTCCCCCTTGATTTTCACTAACTGATTCCAAGAGATTCTGTGGACACTTTTCGGTGCCATTTGGACCAGGTAGGAGTTAAAACTGAGCTCTTCAGTTGCATTCTTTCCTTTTTAAATTCTCAGCATGTTTTGTTGCTTTCCTAAGCCTCTAGGGTTTGAACAATTTGTTCTGCCCCCATCGCACCGTGTGTACATCGAAAGATGTGATGCATAATGGGATGGCCATTGGCCAGTCAGTATGCATCTCATCCAGTACATAGCTAGGGTGTGATGGGTGCAAGGAGGGAAACTTGTGCACTGTTTTTTCATGGAAATTTTGCTTCTTTTTCGCTAAATCGGGATCTTGACTCTTCTCTTGTTTGTTTTTTAGAGATTCATCAGAGAAAAATGGTTGTTACATGGTGAGAACGTGAGTATGAAGAAGAGGACATGGTTTCTTTCCACGATCTGGGTATGGTAACTGCATTACGGAACTATGGTTTGCTCAAGTTCTTCCGCATATCTAGCATGAGGCAACAAATCAACTTGTTGCAATATTTCCTCAATGCATGGGATCCTACCAACCAAGTTTTCTAGATCAGAGGAAAATCCATCCCCTTGACTGTTGTGGACATCTACTTTTTGACCGTTTATCGAGGCGTGGTGCCCCTCTCTCACTATCAGGTTCCGCCCGCGGGGGCGAATCCGTGAAGGATTATATTCGCCGATACTGTAGAGAAGGATCTCAGCCAAGCAGGGATGACAAGATCAATATCCGAGATGTCACTGGCCGGTCCTTCAGGACTATTCTATTCACCTTTGCTAGACTGGTTAGTAGTGTGGCTCTTCACTTGGCCAACAGGTCCTATATGCAGTACGCCTTGGAATGCCTCGAACCAAAGGTTTTCAATTGGTGTGATGCAGTACTTCCGGTGATAAAAGAACAACTTACCAAGGTGAAAAATGGAAGATCCAAGAACTTTGACTATGGTTCTATTTTGACCACTTTCGCCTTGGAGAAGATCCCACTGATGCAGCCACAGTACATTTCACTTGGTTTTCCGCCACCGACTTAGCCACAGATGGAGAGATGGGTTGACCTTATGGCCCGACATGCTGGTCAGCTACAGGTTTATTTCTTTGATGCCTTCTTCGAGTGGTTCAACCATTAGGAGATGGTTTATGCCTAGTGTCCGTATGCTGGTATGGATTTCCGAGGTGACCCAGATTTGGCGGTGCCGGCTAGCGAGTAGTGGAGTGTTATAGGTAAAATCTCTGACCATATATATGTTTATTGCTTTTATAATGTTCTTATGCTTTCTTTCATTCAAGACTAATCAAGACTCATGTGTTCATGCAGATATCGGACCAGTGCGACCAACAGTGCGCCTGAGAGCACCAGCTACCATTCCAGCAGAAGAGGCTGTAGGGAGGGCTGTCCTTCGGAACCTGGATGTGGTCGAGACTCTTGCAGTATTGCAGGATCAGATCGAGGGTCTTAATCTTGGTATCCTGGATGTGAGGACTGACAAGCTGCCTCTAAGATTACAGGGACATACTACTGGCGTGCCGAGTCGATGGACTAGGCTTTTACATATAATTGCACAGGTGGTGACTTGTTATCACCATCACCATTAGACTAGGGTGCCCCTTAGCATTTTGAGTTTTTGGGTCATTTGACCGATTTTGTCTTTGACACAGAACACTATGTATAAACCATAAACAGTTATATATATTTTTGATTTTTCGGAGCTTTATTTTGGTTAAGTTATATGATCCTGATGCAAATATTGATGAAATGCCTTTCTTTTATAAATGTTGCAAATATCTATCTAACATGTAATTTGCTAATGAATCTGTTAATGTGTTTAATTTTCTGGAAATATGTTCATATTGGATAGAATCGAACTGTCTTTCCAAAATCTTGACCCTTAGGAACATGCGATAGACTGGAACTTACCTGCTCCCAACTTATCGAACTCCTAGTCATAAAGTAAGACTAGATCACCTTTTGAGAAGACACGGTGTTTGACATTCTTGTCAAACTGTGCCTTGACTCATTTCTTATGTGCTTCATTAGCCAAGGCAGCATCACAACGGGTTTCATCTAGTTGGATTAATTCCAAGAAACGAGGCTCTTCTTCTGAAGTTCCAGGGAGAAGATCGACTGCGAGTTTGAGGGATGAGATTTCGCACTGAACTGGTAAGATTGCTTCCAGGTCATACACCAGCTGAAAAGGTGTAAACCCAGTCGCATTCCTCACCAATGTCCGGTATGCCCACAAGGGTGAGTATAGGATTAGGTGCCAACTCCATTTATGGACACCAATCATCCTTTGTAGCATGCGTTTCAGGACTTTGCTGATTGCCTCAACTTGCCTGTTAGCTTGCGGATAATACGGAGTAGAGATGTCATGGGATAGTCCTAATTTGGCAGTGAACTAAACCATCACGTGATTACGAAAATGTGATCCATGATCTGTGACTATAGCTTATGGAACACTGAATCTAGAGACTACATGATTAAAAAAGAAAAGAGCAGCCGTTTCGCCACTGTTGTTTAAAGTAGGCATCACCTTGGCCCATTTCGTAAAATAGTCAACTGTGACTATGATATACCCATGCCCCTCAGCCGAGGTGGGGTTGCATGTAATGAAATCTATGCCCCATTTGGCGAATGCCCCAACAGAAACTACTGGCTACAGAGGTGTGGGTGGTATTCTGGTTTTGCTGTCAAAGATTTGACAAGCATGACAACTTTTGACTGTGGTTATGCAATCCTTGAACATTGTTGGCTAGAAGTATCCTGCTCGTAAAACCTTTTGTGTCGTAGCATAACCAGATTGATGTCCCCACACGCGCCTGAATGACAATCATTTAGGACTTTTTTGGCCTCCTCATGGGTGAGGTACCTCCTCAGAACTGTATCGATACCATGACAGTAAAGCATATCACTGATGATCATGTAGTCTTCTGCTTGGTGTCGAGTATGTCGTTTCTCTGAGCGGGAGGTATCAGACCTATATGTTTGGGTCTAAAGATAGATGATTATATCTCCATACCACGGATCGCTTGAAGATCAGAAACAAAGATTCATCCATGATTGTTGTTTTGTATGTTGAAACGTTGGACGACGATGGGAAGTCACAGAGTAACTCTGTGAAAACCAGGGCTTTCTTTGATTTGGATTTTACGAATTCCAGATCAAATTCTTGAAAAATTTCTATCCATTTGGAGTATTTGCCCCCCAGTAACTGTCATAACAAGATATAGGTCATGGGGTTGCAATCTGACAAAACGGTAGTTTTTGGAAAGACGACATAGTGTCGAAATCTCTATACTGCTTGAACAGTTGCGAAGCAGGACGGTTATCCAAGACTCCTTTAGCTTTGTCCAGGAAGGGACAATGGTGGACGGCATGATCGCCTCCATTTGATTGTTTACCCTTTTGAGGAACAGCTGTGACGAGTGATTCTGTTAGCCATCCTTGTAACACTCCCGTGATTGGAAAATTCCAAACCTTACCTGGAACCAGCTGCTACCCGAAAATATCACTTGTTCCTAAAAAATGAGTCTCCTTTAAGCTCTTTTCATCTGACTCGTAAAATATGAAAAGATTGCCGAGCAATTGGCCTCTCCAGATCATTAAAGCTATCGAAAGTGCTATCCCTCTTCTAGATTTTAATCTTTTTGGACCTGAGGGATTATTACACAAAACGATCGAGCACTTGTCTTGTTTGGCTGATTAAAACTATCAAAAATTCATCCCTTTCGTATTATTTTATACTTTTTTAGAGTTAAGGGATTATATGATGAAAAAGGATTACTAGAGTTTCCTTTCCATCCCTTTTCGGACTCTCTAAAATTGAAAAAGGATCGAGTTGTCTTTTTCATTAAACTCGTTAAAACCCATAGCGACAAACTTGTCCATGCAGACAAGAATGAGTTTCACTTTTGCTAGGCTCATTAAAACATAGCGATGGGTTTGCCCAAAGGGAAAATTATATAACAAGCATATGTTATCCTCCTCAAGCTTGACAAAAATTAAGAGGTACTAGTCAGCAATGACTAGGGAAAAACTGGGGAGAAAACTTGAAGAATCTTTATTGGTAGCAAGTCGCTCTTGAACATGACACTTTCACTCCATCACCATGATTGAGTCAGGTTGGGTTATTCTGTTCATCGGTCATATTTCCATTGGTCTACTGTACCATCCATTTTTGGGGTTAACGCTACCAATCGATTCGTTGTTCCTTCTCCACTCTGACAGATCTTTGCCGCTCCTTCCTTGCTTACTCCACTTCAAAGAGTACTTGTAAAGTCAAAGCAGCATAATACCTTCAAAGTACTAGGATCTACAATCATAAACAACATAGGAATAGATATATATTGACCACACAAATGCATATATCATCAAACATACAAGAATGTGGAGGAGAACTTGAATAGATTTATTGATAGAAAGAGTAGAAGAGAGGATTACAACCCATTGATCTGACCCAACATCATCCTCCCAGCATGAAAGCCCTTCTTCACCTCATGAAAATCTTAGATCACCCAACACTATGATGTTCCACCAGGAAACCAACAACACTTCCTTACAAGATACAAAATTCTAGTCTTTGGATCTTTGGGATGAGGGATCCATATATAGATGTTTACAGTGGGGTGAATCAGCTTCTGGGATTTTTATTAGTGTCCTCTCTTTGATAGTTCTTGGTTCCACTTAGAGATTCATGATCTCTTACTCATCCCTTAGCAAATTCAGAGAGGCACGTGTCACAGGAGAAGTTTATGGAAGATTCCATGATCATCCACCTTGCAAATTATCTCTACCAATTGTCTACTCTTGCCCATTCCACCCTACAGAAGGGCTTTTCAGTATGCATCGCACTTTTTGCATGTGGCAGGTGAGATGCATCACACCCTTAGCACTGAGCTGTCTGTATGGTCTAGTTTTGACGAGTTCTAAGAAGTTTTCCATGGAGAACTTCTGGGAGATGATGTAAACAACTGACCTTATTCCTTTAGGGTGTAAAACAACACTTTTAGGGACTCGGAAGCCCTCGGTTTATGGACATATATGATTGGTGTTGCAGTGCCCAAATATGTCTATAATGGTTGCCCCCTAAAGCATGAGGTCGTAAATGTTTTGATGTCGGGTGAAATGCTTTATCATGAGGATCCGAGGTTTTTCGAACTGGAAGGTGACATGTAATAAGATAGAATACAATACATATCTTCATAATATTTTCATGATCTAGCTGAGGTGGGCATTACCATGCTTAGCTTTATAAATTCATTTTCATGTACATAGGATAGACAAGCATCTGTGTGGTAGACTGATGATTCTGATAGAGCCATCATCCTTTGATTTGGATGATAATTTGTGCAAGAATGATGTACATTTGATTTCTTTATTTTCTTGAATATATTGCAGCCCAGATGGATGAAACTAGATCCTAGGTCTTCAAAATTGTTCAATCTTCGCCTGAAGTACAAGTCGATCCATGGAAAGACATCGCGTGATTACTAGCCAATGATGTAAGTTGTTAACAGGTGCAAGAGGAATCACTGATAATGATGATGACCCTCAAGGTACGATAGTACAATTCACGTGGTGTGAAAATGGGACTTGGTGTCGAACACCACGCAAAATCTTTCGGTCGAAGGCCATTGATGTAAACCTATCGCTGGAAGTGAGAAACTTGCCATTGAGGCATGCAAGCTTCAAAGTACTGAAAGGGTTGTTCCTAGGTCGACTTCTTGGATAAAGAGTTGTCGTCGACAACAAGTGACCCATCGTAGGAGGGCCTTAATGAAACCCACATCTACAACACGGAACAGAGCAAATGATTTTGTGGAGGTGAAAACGATATGATGATACATGGTTCAGAATGGCGGTCATGAAAGAATGAAGGGTGAAGGTATTGCAGTGGATGAGACACAAGCTGGGTTGGTAAATTCTATGAGCGACTTCTCTTGAACATATCGATGACATTGAAATCGGTTGGTAGCATTAACCCCAAAAATGGATGATATGGTGGACCAATGGTAATATGACCGGTGAATGGAATAACCCAACCCGACTCAATCATGGTGATGGAGTGAAAGTGTCATGTTCAAGAGCGTCTTGCTACCAATAAAGTTTCTTCAAGTTTTCTTCCCAATTTTTCCCCAGTCATTGCTGACCAGTACCTCTTTATTTTTGTCAAGCTTGAGGAGGATAACATATGCTTGTTCTATAATTTTCCCTTCAGGCAAACCCGTCGCTATGTTTTAACGAGCCTACCGACAGTGAATCTTGTTCTTGTATGTATGGACAAGTTTGTCACTATTGGTTTTAACGAGTTTAACGACAAAGACAACTCGGTCCTTTTTCAATTTTAGAGAGTCTGAAAAGGGATGGAAAGGAAACTCTAGTGATCCTTTTTTGTCATATAATCCCTTAAGTCCGAAAAAGCATAAAATAATACGAAAGGGATGAATTTTTGATAGTTTTAATGAGCCGAACAAGACAAGCGCTCGATCATTTTGTGTAATAATCCCTCAGGTCCAAAAAGATTAAAATATATAGGAGGGATAACACTTCTGATAGCTTTAATGAGCTAGAGAGGCCAATTGCTCGGCAATATTTTCATATTTTACGAGTCAGACGAAAAGAGCTTAAAGGATACTCGTTTTTGAGGAACGAGTGATATTTTCGGGTAGCAGCTGGTTCCATGTAAGGTTTGGAATTTTCCAATCACGGTAGTGCTATGACGATGGCTAACAAATTCACTCGTCGCAACTGTTCCTCAAAAGGGTAAAACAGAGTGGAGGTGATGGTAAGAACACAACCAAGGTGCAAAAGCTGATGTAATGCATTCACAATGGTTATTTACCAGAGATTGGTTCATTTTTTAATGAGCTTAAAATCTGGCAGAACATATGCTCATTCCTTAGGTTTAATTTTTAACGATCTTGAACTTTGCGTAAAACTGCTCGTGATAATGGTTACTGATATTCGATTCACCATTAACACTATGTTTTTTTGATGGTCGTACTACCTGTTCAATTGCTCCATCAAACTGATTAGAAATGAGTATACATGCTTGAAAAATGAGTTAAAACACTAATACCCTACTTGAATTACGTGAACAGTAATTTAAAAGTAGTTTTTACCCCTCATTTCACCATTTCATTTGAATTTGGGATTGTTGGAGCTTTGGAGGTGTTTTCCCCCTTGATTTTCACTAGCTGATTCTGGGAGATTCTGTGGACGTTTTTCGGCACCGTCTGGACTAGGTAGGAGCTAAACCCGAGCTCGTCAGTTGCATTCTTTCCTTTTTGAATTCTGAGCATGTTTCCTTTCTTTCCTGAGCCTCTGGGCTTTGAACAATTTGTTCTGCCCCCATCGCACCATGTGTACATCAAAAGGTGCGATGCATACCGGGCTGGCCATTGGCCAGTAAATATGCATCTCAACCAATACACAGTTGGGGTGCGATGGGCACAAGGAGGGAAACTTGTGCACTATTTTTCATGGAAATTTTGCCTGTTTTTCACCAAATCAGGATCCTGACTCTTCTCTTATTTGTTTTTCATAGATTCATTAGAGAAAAATGGTTGTTACATGGTGAGAACGTGAGCATGAAGAAGAGGACATGGTTGCTTTACACGATTTGGGTACGGTAACTTCATTGCATAATTGTGGTTTGCTCAAGTTCTTCCGCATATCTAGCATGAGGGAACAAATCAACTTGTTGCAATATTTCCTCGATGCATGGGACCGTACCAACCAAGTGTTCCAAATCAGAGGCAAATCCATCCCCTTGACTATTGTGGACATCTACTTTTTGACTGGTTTATCAAGGCGTGGTATCCCTCTCTCAATATCAGGTTCCACCCGTGGGGGCGAATCCGTGAGGGATTATATTCGCCAATACTGTAGAGAAGGATCTCAACCAAGTAGGGACTTGACCAGTCCTTGAGGACTATTCTATTCACCTTTGCTAGACTGGCTGGTAGTGCGGCTCTTCACTTGGCCAACAGGTCCTATATGTAGTACGCCTTGGAATGCCTCGAACCAAAGGTGTTCAACAGGTGCGTTGCAGTACTTCCAGTGATAAAAGAACAACTTACCAAGGTAAAAAAATGGACGATCCAAAAACTTTGGCTATGGTTCTATTTTGACTGCGTTGGAGAAGATCCCACTGCTGCATCCACAATACATTTCACTTGGTTTGCCGCCATCGACTGAGCCACGGATGCAGAGATGGGTTGACCTTATGGCCCGACATGTTGGTCAGCCACAGGTTTCTTTCTCTGATGCCTTCTTCGAGTGGTTCAACCGTCAGGAGATGGTTTATGCCGAGTGTCCGTATACTGGTATGGATTTTCGGGGTAACCTATATTTGGCGCTCCCAGCTGGCGAGAAGTGGAGTGTTATAGGTAAAATTTCTGACCATATCCTTGTTTATTGCTTTTATAATTTTTTTGTGTTTTCTTTCATTCAAGACTAATCAAGACTCATGTGTTCATGCAGATATCGGACTAGTGCGACCAGTAGTGCGCCTGAGAGCACCAACTGCCATTCCAGCAGGAAAGGCTGTAGGGAGGGCTGTCCTACGTGACCTGGATGTGGCCGAGAATCTTGCAGTATTGCAGGATCAGATCGAGGGTCTCACTCTTGGTATCCCAGACGTGAGGACCGACGAGCTGCCTTTGAGATTACAACGACATACTACTGGCGTGCCGATTCGATGGAATAGTCTTTTGTGTATGATTGCACAAGTGGTGACTTGTTATCACCAACACCATTAGACTAGGGTGCTCCCTAGCATTTTGAGTTTTCGGGTCATTTGACCAATTTTGTCTTGGACACAGAACACTATGTATAAACCATAAACAGTTATATATATTTTTGATTTTCGGAGCTTTATTTTGGTTAAGTTATATGATCCTGATGAAAATATTGATGAAATGATTTTCTTTTATAAATGTTGCAAGTCTACCACATAATTTGTTAATTAATTTTGTATTGTGTTTAAGTTTATGGAAATATGTTGATATTGAATAGAATCGAACTGTTTTTCCAAAATCTTGACCCTTAGGAACATGCGATAGATAGCTGGATTCTGCACAGAATAGATGTCAGTGAGCTATCGAATGACGAGTTGTGAGTCTAGCCTGACAAAAAGTCGGCATATGCCATGCACGATGGCATCAAAGAGGAGCTCTATCAACGCGTTGTATTCAGCGATGTTGTTCGTTGATCGACCAATACATACCCCTCTGAAACTCACCAACTTGTCGCTTGGATGGAAGATGGCCTAGGTCACAAAAGATAGGTTCCGCGAACTATGGCTCACTCTGTCGGCATATCCAAAAAATGATTCCAATAGGTTCGACATCTGCAACAAATGAAAAAGTGGATTACCTAACCAAAACAATTACTCTTAGCGAAAACAAAAATGTAACAAAAGCATATGAAGAGGTTACTACACTGAGTCAAGCATAGTAACGCTTAAGGTACAACCCATTTCAGGGTTGCGACAGTGGAATCCCATCATAATCCACTAACATGTAGGCTCCTTTTGCTAATACATGCTTAACAATATAGGGGCCCATCCATAAAGACTGGAACTTACCTTCTCCCAACTTATCGGACTCCTGGTCGTAAGGTAAGACCAAATCACCTTCTGAGAAGACAAGCAGTTTGACATTCTCATTAAACTATGCCTTGACTCATTTCTTATGTGCTTCATTAGCCAAGGCGGCATCATGATGGGTTTCATCCAGTTGGATTAATTCCAAGAAACAAGCCTCCTCTTCTAAAGTTCCAAGGAGAAGATCGACTACGAGTTTGAGGGATGAGATTTTGCAATAAACTGGGAAGATCGCTTCCAGGCCATACACCAGCTGAAAGGGTGTAAACCCGATAGCATTCCTCATCGATGTCCAGTATGCCCACAAGGCTGGGTACAGGATTAGGTACCAACTCCGTTTATGGACTCCAATCATCCTTTGCAGCATGCGCTTTAGGACTTTGTTGATTGCCTCAACTTACTCGTTAGCTTGCAGATAATATGGAGTAGAGCTGTCATGGGACAGTCTTAATTTAGCAGCCAACTCAACCATCATGTGATTGCAAAAATGTGATCCATGGTCTATGACTATAGCTTTTGGAACACCGAATCTGGAGACTACATGATTGAAAAAGAAAGGAGCAGCTATTTCGCTGCTGTTGTTTAATGTAGGCATCGCCTCAGCCCATTTCGTAAAATAGTCAATTGTGACTATGATATACCCATGCCTCCCAACCGAGGTGGGGTTACATGTCATGAAATCTATGCCCCATTTGGCAAATGGCCTAAAAACAACTACTGGCTACAGAGGTACGGGTGCTATTATGGTTTTGTGGTCGAATATTTGACAAGCATGGCAACTTTTGACTGCGGTTATGCAATCCTTCAACATTGTTGGCCAGAAGTATCCTGCTCGTAAAATTTTTTGTGTCGTAGTGTAACCATATTGATGCTTCCCACATGCGCCTAAATGACAATCATTCAGGACTTTTTCGGCCTCCTCATGGGTGAGGAACCTTCAGAGAACTGTATCGATACCACGACGGTAAAGCGTATCACCGACGATCATGTAGTCTTTTGCTTGGTATCGAGTACGTCATTGTTCTGAGCAGGAGGTATTAGGCCTATATTTTTGAGTCTAGAGGTAGATGATTATATCTCCATACCACCGATCGCTTGAAGATATCAGAAACAAAGATTCATCCACGATTGTTGTTTTGTATGTTGAATCATTGGACGACGATGGGAAGTCACATATTAACTCCACCAAAACCAGGGATTTCTTTGATTTGGATTTTATGAGTTCCAGATCAAACTCTTGCAAAATTGCTATCCATTTGGAATATTTTCCCCCCAGTAACTGTCGCGACAAGATATAAGTCATGGGGTTGCAATCTGCGAAAATGGTAGTTTTTCGAAAGAGGACATAATGTCGAAATCTCTGTACTGCTTGAACAACTACGAGAGCTAGTTTTTTAACATAGGAGTACTTGCTTTCTTTATCATTTAAGTTTTCAACTTGAATAATAGATAGGATGTTCAACTCCATTGTCTTCCTGAACTAAAACCATTGCGATGGTTGTATCTGCTACAGCCAGATACAGGTTAAAGTCTTTTTGATAATCAGAGCATACACTAATGATGCTTTTACTAAGGATTCCTTTAGAGCATCAAAGGAAGCTTGTGCAACCTGATCCCAATTGAAGGGTACTTCTTTTTTCAACAGATGTGTATGACCTTTAGCAAGTTCAGCGTAATTTGGAATGAACCTCCTCAGAAAGTTTGCTTTCCCTTGGAGTTTCTGAATATGAAGCAAATTTGAAGGTGGAGGTAAATCAATGATTGCCTGAACCTTACACGGGTTGAGACGAATCCCGTCCTTTGAGACTACAAAGCCAAGTAAATGACCAGAGCTGACACAAAACACACATTTGTGTGGACTGAGTTGTATCTTGTAGTGTTGGCAACGTAGAAATATCGCTCTCAAATGCTGCGGATGATCAGTCCGCTTTCGTGAATGAGCCAGAAGATCATAGAGATATGGTTGAACGATGTTT
Source organism: Pinus taeda (assembly GCA_000404065.3). Classification (NCBI taxonomy): domain Eukaryota; kingdom Viridiplantae; phylum Streptophyta; class Pinopsida; order Pinales; family Pinaceae; genus Pinus; species Pinus taeda. The sequence continues at coordinate 28,616 of APFE030749563.1, forward strand.
TTGATGTCATGGAAGGCATAATTCATTTCCCTCTGAAAGGTTGTCCCTGCGTTCTTTAAACCAAAAGGTAACTTGCGATATGTGAATGTGCCCCACGGACAAATAAATGTAGTCTTTGATTGGTCCTGTGGGCGGATATTTATTTCATTATACCCGGAAAATCCATCCATAAATGAAAATATTTCACATCTAGCGCATTCGAAACTGTGCTTCGAATCGTTTCTTTATGTAAGCTAAGAACGACCAATCCTATGAGTTTAGAGGGTTGAGAATCTACAAACTAAGAAAATAAATCGTCGCTTTTCACTTTCCATGTGAAAAGGTTCGCATGCCCCCAGGTATAATGAAGTAGAGTTTCCAGGTTACCCTTCTATTTGAAAACAAAGCACTTGCTCTATTAGGAAAGGCATATCCTTTAACGTACAAAGTAGAGTTTCCAGGTTACCCTTCAATTTGCAAACAGAGCATTTGCTCTGTCAGGAAAGGCATACCTTTTGAAAAAGGTATCTTATTCCAGTCTAATCCCATTTTCCTAGATAGACGGGTGTGTCAAAATAGTCATATTCCTACACGAAAACCCACCTTATAGCTGGGGTTCTTCCGCCAAAGCAGACCAAGGTGCATGCCCCCTGGGTTTCAGTCACAATCATCGAATTACTTCCACTCATCAGGTGGATGGACTGGAGATTGATGAGAATTTCCTTGTGTGAAAATAACAGTTAGGGATGGCATTTGACTATTAGCTATGTGTGAGTCGTGGAAAGAAATCTGGTCTATGAGCTGGACCACTCTTCCTTCATGCGGAAAAAAAATTACTCGGAAGAGTGAGGAGACAATGGCTCCCATGATATAAATGTATTCGCACCCAAGGAGTAGATTATAATCTAGAGGTCCTTGGACTACCATTACATTCAGATAAATGGTTTTCCTTCTCAAAGTTATAGGAAAATTTCGAAGGATCCCTAACGGTCAACTAATTCCTTTGTCACAGTCTGTCAGATTTTTCATCTCAGGTAGAAGCGATGGCGAAAATCTGATAGTACCGACCATGAACATTTTGTAAGCTTGTACAATGATTCAGAATGGTACATTAGATGGTAGACGGGGTCTACCTAGTAGATTCCAGTCGAAGGAAACAACTAGGTTGCTTGGAGGTGGGACCGAATAAACTGCCGGATATGACTTTGACGAACTTCCTTCCTACTGTAAAGGAACGGGTAGATTTCCCCCATGTTCATCGGAGTCTATGTTTATAAAAATAATTTGAACGGTGTTGTTCTCATTCTCTTCGGTGACTGTATCATCTGAACATGGACCTTCCGAAGACAAGATTGAGTCGACTACCGTCTCAACCCAATGACTTTGGTTTGGAGTGGACTCAGAGGGTTTATCTTCAATGATAGATGCTTCAGCTGACCACAAAGATGTGTCAGTCATATTTTCAACTAGTGATGGACTCGGCAAGAGTTTCTTGTATCTAGGAGGAAACCGTAGCGGTGTAGCAGGACGGTTATCCAAGACTCTTTTAGCTTTGTCTAGGAAGGGACAACAGTGGATGGCATGATTTCCTTCACACAATCTATAAGGAAATTTATATGTTCCTTTTTGCCCAGAGACTTCATTTTCACTGGTTGACGGTGTACTCTCAACATGATCATCAGAGGTTGAGGACACCAGATTGTGCAAACGAGGAGACCAGTGCCTTAAGATTTGAGTGACGCAAGGACAATCTCGATGATAGTGGTCTCCTTTGAAAATGACACATGGAGATTTAGGTTTGGACGGTGCAGCGTGTGGATTTTTGCTAGATGATGCATGGTTTCCCCTTTTTGCCTTTGGCTCCTTCTTCTTCTTCTCCTTCTCCTTCCATTTCTTCTTCTTCTCAATTACTTGGTTTTTAGATTTACCAGCTTCACCAAGCAAAGTGGAAGGAGGGGAGGGAGAAACAAATGAAGTAGAAGGTTGGGGGATAACTCTAGTATCATCTAGTTGCTGATTTGATTGCTCAGGAATCACGGTGCTTTGAACAACAGAGGTCAAGAAGAGCCATATTGGCAAGCCGATTTTCAGCCCTGGAAGGGACAATGTGGCCATATGAGGGGCACCAACATCTCCACAAGGGGAGAAAGGAATAGGATTTCTCCCAAGGGGAAATCCTTGGATGGTGGACTCCATTTTCTCAAGCTAAGACCAACGAGGGAACAGTGACGTTATTCCGATTAAAATAAATTTTATGACACTTTGACACAACTTGCTTTTTCAATTTTTAAGAGTCGAGAAAAAGCTAAAGATGACTCTGGTCGCCTTCGATTTTTAATGATCCTGAAGTGACAAGTGCTCAGATGGACCTTTTCCTTTAAGGAGTCTAAAAAGGAATGAAAGAGACTACTTTGGAAATCTAGATAGAGGGATTACCGAACTAATCGCAAAACTACAGAATACTTTTTACGGTACGATAGTCAATCTTCCTGAATTCTGTGTTCAGGGCATTGCGATCGATAGGGCAGCAGACACGGCTTCCTAAGAATAAAGGATATAGCCTATTGTGGTCTCCCAATATATACTCGACGGTATGTGGGAGCACAAGTCCGTACTGGTGCTTATCATCTCAAATAGGAGGAATCACCCAACCTACGAAGAAAGTGATAGTTACCAGGCTTTACGACGTTAGAATACGTCTCTAGCCTAGACTTCTAAATGTTGTGCGTTAGGTTCGAAAGAGTTTTTATGTTCATTGAATTTATTTTATAGTTGATCTTTATTAAGAAGTTTTCCTTTAAGGTTCACCACGTGATGTAGATATACAATTCCCAAAATGCAATCTAACATGATAAACAATTGTTTATTCTTCTTTCTGCAGTGAAAATCCTAGCTACTAAGGAAAGAGAAGCAAGATTCTTTCAACATAGGGCAGAGAGCACACACTAGATGCACTGTCCTAAATCAGAATAAAAATGCAGTCTAAATGCAAATGCAAATGCACATGCATGTATTTGTTTTCCGCTTTCTTAATGTGTGAATGACAAAAAGAATGTTAAGTACAAATCTGAATTATCTTTTCAAAGCGACAGTACTAACAATTTTCTCTTCAAAAGACGAAAGGAAGATAATGACGACACTTTGCGATTTTGGATTGAAAACTACTTTCGACACTTGAAAAAATATTAATTCATATCAAATACAAGAGTAACAATGTAATTTACCATCAAGAATAGTAAGGTTCTTTTCTTTGACTGAAAATGACACTTGCGACACTTCCAAATCAAAAGACGACAGTTCGACTAAGCTACTTCTTTGTAATGGAGAACTGTAAATGGTGAAAAATACATAAAAACATTCACAATTATTTGTACAATGGAGGCTGAGTAATGCAAAGGAAAGGAGTTTCCACAGTGGTATACTGATCACAAACAACAAAACTCCTAAATAAAGCTGAAGAGAGTGAACAAAAAACCAAAATCTAGAGGCAGAAATAGTCTTATCTGATCATCGCATCTGTAACACAGGGAAACAGGGATGCATCTCACCTATTGCACACGGGAGGTGTGATGGATCCAGATTGGCAAGAGAAGAAGGTGGGATGGTCTAGGGACAAAACTTCAACTTGGTTTTTGGTCACAGTTTGAAGCTTAGTTCATGGATTTAGGCTGAGCTAATGATAGTCAGTAAACGCAAATCACAGGGGCTGATCTAATGAGGTTACTTGAGCCACCACTAGGGAAATCAGGATGTTTTCAAATCAATTGTTCAGTTTATAAGCAAAACCCAGAGATTGATTGAAGCAACATTGATCTACTTTGCACTTTCATATAAAATGTAGTTTGAAGTCTAGCTGGCTTAACTTCAAGCTCCGTCTGTAGTTTATAAAGCAAACAAATATAGACAAGCAAACAAGTTATTCACTCCCTTGCAGAGTCGCCATTTTGTTATTGAGAAATCTAGTGTGCATTCAGAGCTGCTGGTCCAACTAAGACGGGTAGTTATCTTAGAAACAAAAAAACTAAATTTACTTTCGTTTGTTTGTTTCTAAGATAGCTGCCTGTCTTAGTGGGACTAGTAGCTCTGAATGGACACTAGATTTCCCGATAACAAAATGGTGACTCTGCTGGGGAGAGAATAGCTTGTTTGCTTGCCTATATTTGTTTGCTTTATAAACTACAGATGGATCCTGAACTTAAGTCAGCTAGCCTTCGAACTGTATTTTCTATGCAAGTGCAAAGTAGATCAATGCTGCTACAGTCCATCTCCAAGTTTTGTTTATAAACTGAAAAATTGATTTGCAAACATCCTAATTGCCCTGGTGGTGGCTCAAGTAACCTCATTAGATGACCCCCTATGGTTTGTATTTATTGACTATCATTATCTTGGCCTAAATCCCTGAACTAAGCTGCAAACTATGACCAAAAACCAAGTTGAAGTCTTGTCCCTGGACCATCGCACCTTCTTCTCTTGGCAATCTGGATGCATCGCACATCTCATGTGCAGTAGGTGAGATGCATTCCTATTTCCCTGTGTTACAGGTGCGATGATCAGATAAGACTGTTTCTGCCTCAAGATTTTGGTTTTTTGTTCACTCTCTTCAGCTTTATTCAGGAGTTTTACTGTCTGTGATCAGTATAACACTGTTGAAACTCCCTTCCTTTGCATTATTCAACCTCCATTGTACAAAGAATTGTGAATGTTTTTATGTGTTGTTTGCCATTTACAGTTCTCCTTTACAAAGAAGTAGCTTAGTCGAACTGTCGTCTTTTGATTTGGAAGTGTCGCAAGTGTCGTTTTCATTCAAAGAAAAGAATCCTACTATTCTTGATGGTCGATTACACTGTTACTCTTGTATTTGATTTGAATTAATAGCTTTTCAAGTGTCAAAAGTAGTTTTCAATTCAAAATCGCAAACTGTCGTCATTATCTTCCTTTAGTATTTTGAAGAGAAAATTGTTAGTACTGTCGCTTTGAAAAGATAATTCAGATTTGTACTTAGCATTCTTTTCGTCATTCACACATTAAGAAAGCAGAAAACAAATACATGCATGTGCATTTGCATTTAGACTGCTCATTGATTTTGATTTAGGACAGTGCATCTAGTGTGTGCTCTCTGCTCTATGTTGAAAGACTCTCGCTTCTCTTTCCTTAGTAGCTAGGATTTTCATTGCAAAAAGAAGAATAAATGATTGTTTATCATTTTAGATTGCATTTTAGGAATTGTATATTTACATCACGTGGTGAACCTTAAAAGCAAACTTCTTAAGAAAGATCAACTATAAAATAAATTCAATGAACATAAAAATGCTTTGGAACCTAATGCTAACATTTATAAGTCTAGGCTAGAGATGTATTCCGTCGTCGTAAAGCCTGGTAACTATTGCTTTCATTGTAGGTTGGGTGATTCCTCCTATTTGAGAAGACAAGTGCCAGTACAAACTTGTCCTCCAATGTATCGTCGAGTATATATTGGGGGACCACAATAGCCCATATGCTTTATCCTTAGGAAGTCATGTCTACCACCCTATCGATCGCAATGCACTGAACGCAACATTCGGGAAGATTGACTGTCATACCGTAAAAAGTATTCTGCAGTTTTGTGATTGGTTTGGTAATCCATCTGTCTAGATTTCCAGAGTAGTCTCTTTCGTTCCTTTTCAGATTCCTTAAAAGAGAAGGTCCATTTGAGCACTTGTCACTTCAGGCTCGTTAAAAATTGAAGGCGACTAGAGTCATCTTTAGCGTTTTCTCAACTCTTAAAAATTGAAAAAGAAAGTTGTGTCAAAGCGTCATAAAATTTATTTTAATCGGAATAATGTCACTGTAACCGCGTTGGTCTTAGGTTGAGAAAATGGAGTCCACCAACCAAGGATTTCCCCTTGGGGAAATCCTAGTCCGTTCTCCTCTTGGGGAGATGTTGGTGCACCTCATATGGCCACATTGTCCCTTCCAGGACTCACAATTGGCTTGCCAATATGGCTCTTCTTGACCTTTGTCATTCAAAGCACCATGATTCCTAAGCAATCAAATCAACAACTAGATGATACTAGAGTTACCCCCAAACTTTTGCTTCATTTGTTTCTCTCTCCCCTCCTTCCTCTTCGCTTGGTGAATCTGGTAAAGCTAAAAACGAAGTAACTGAGGAGAAGAAGAAAGGGAAGGAGAAGAAGAAGAAGGAGCCAAAGGAAAAAAGGGAAAACCATGCATCATCTAAAGAAAACAAAGTCTTTGGGCAGAAAGGAAAATATAAATTTCCTTGTAGACTGTGTGAAGGCGATCATTCCATCCACCGTTGTCCCTTCTTGGACGAAGCTAAAAGAGTCCTAGATAAGCGTCCTGCTTCATCACCACGGTTTCCTCCTGGATACTAGAAACTCTTGACGAGTCCATCACTAGTTGAAAATCGAACTGACACACCTTTTTAGTCGGTCGAAGCATCTATCATTGAATATAAACCCTTTGAGTCCACTCCGAACCAAAGTCATTGGGTCGAGATGGCAGTCGACCCAATCTTGTCTTCAGAAATTCCATCTTCAGATGATATAGTCACCGAAGAGAATGAGAACAACACAGTTCAAATTCATTTCATAAACACAAACTCCTACGAACATGGGGACAATCTACTGGTTCCTTTACCATAGGAAGGAAGTTCGTCAGAGTCATATCCGGTCGTTTATTCGGTCCCACCTCCAAGCAACCTACTTGTTTCCTTCGACTATAATCTACTAGGCAGACCCTGTATACCATCTAATATACCATTTCGAATCTTTGTACAATCTTACATAATGGTCATGGTCGGTACTATCATAGATGAAGGGGCTTCTGTGATTATCCTTTCCTCAACTGCTTGAAAAGCAATTGGTTTGCCATCGCTTCTGCCTGAGATGCGAAATATTACAGGCTTCGACAAAGGAACCGGTCGTCCATTAGGGATCCTTCCAAATTTTCCTATAACTTTGAGAAGGAAAACCATTTATTTGAACGTAATGGTAGTCCAAAGACCTCTAGATTATAATCTACTCCTTGGGCGTGACTACATTTATAGCATGGGAGCCATTGTCTCTTCACTCTTTCAAGTAATGTGTTTTCCGCATGAAAGCAGAGTGGTACAGCTCGTAGACCAGCTTTCATTCCCCAGCTCACACATAGCTAATAGTCAAATGCCATCCCTAACTGGTCTTTTCACGCAAGGAATGTCTCATCAATCCCCAGTCCATCCACCTGATGAGCGCGAGTACTTCAGTGATTTTGATTGAAACCTAGGGGGCATGCACCCTAATTTGCTTCGGCAGAAGAACCCCATGTATAAGGTGGGTTTCTGCATAGGAATATGACTAGTCTGACACACCCGTCCATCTAGGAAAATGGGATTAGACTGGAATAAGATAACCCCGTCAAAAGGTATGCCTTTCTTGACAAAGCAAATGCTTTGTTTGCAAATTAAAGGGTAACCTGGAAACTCTACTTTGTACGTTAAAAGGTATGCCTTTCCTGACAGAGCAAGTGCTTTGTTTACAAATTGAAGGGTAACCTGGAAACTCTACTTCATTATACCTGGGGGCATGCAAACCTTTTTGCATGGAAAGTGAAAAACGACCATTTATTTTCTTAGTTTGTAGATTCTCAACCCTTTAAACTCATAGGAATGGTCATTCTTAGCTTACATAAAGAAAGGATTCGGAGTAAAGTTTTGAATGGTGCAAGCTCCTTAAAAATTGAGCCTATCGATGAGACATCCTTATTATATGACTGGCACAAGTAGTTTTACGCAAAGTTCAAGCTCATTAAAAATTAAAACTAAGCAATGAGCATATGTTCCGCCAGAGATTAAGCTCATTAAAAAATGAACCAATCTCTAGTAAATAACCATTGTGAATGCATTATCATCATATTTTGAGCCTTGGTCATGTTCTTACCATCACCTCCACTCTGTTTTAAATGATCATATGCCTCCATTTGATCGTTTACCCTTTTGAGGAACAACTGCGATGAGTGATTCTATTTGCCATCCTTGTAACACTACCGTGATTGGAAAATTCCAAACCTTTCCTGGAACCAGCTGCTACCCAAAAATATCACTCGTTCCTCAAAAACGAGTCTCCTTTAAGCTCTTTTCATCTGACTCATAAAATATGAGAAGATTGCCCAGAAGTTGGCCTCTCTAGCTCGTTAAAGCTATCAGAAGTGCTATCCCTCCTCTAGATTTTAATCTTTTTGGACCTGAGGGATTATTACACAAAACGGATCGAGTGCCTGTCTTGTTCGGCTCATTAAAACTATCGAAAATTCATCCATTTCGTATTATTTTATACTTTTTCCGACTTAAGGGATTATATGATGAAAAAGTATTACCGGAGTTTCCTTTTCGTCCCTTTTCAGACTCTCTAAAATTGAAAAAGGACCGAGTTGTCTTTGTCGTTAAACTCGTTAAAACCAATAGCAACAAACTTGTCCATGCAGACAAGAAGCAGTTTCATTGTCGCTAGGCTCGTTAAAACATAGCGACGGGTTTGCCCGAAGGGAAAATTATAGAACAAGCATATATTATCCTCCTCAAGCTTGACAAAAATAAAGAGGTACTGGTCAGTAATGATTGGGGAAAAATTGGGAAGAAAACTTGAAGAAACTTTGTTGGTAGCAAGTGGCTCTTGAACATGACACTTTCACTCCATCACCATGATTGAGTCGGGTTGGGTTATTCTATTAATCGGTCATATTACTGTTGGTCCACCGTACCATCCATTTTTGGGGTTAATGATACCAATCCATTTCAGTGTCGCCAATATGTTCAAAAGAAGTCGCTCAGAGAATTTACCAACCCAGCTCATGTCTCATCCACTGCAATACCTTCACCCTTCATTCTTTCATGACCACCACCCTGAACCATGTATCATCAGATCGTCTTTATCTCCACAAAATAATTTGCTCCATTTCGTGTTATATATGTGGGATTCATTAAGGCCCTCCTACAACAGGTCACTTCTTGTCGACGACAGCTCATTATCCAAGAAGTCGACCTAGGAACAACCCTTTCAGTACTTTGAAGCTTGCATGCCTCAATGGCAAGTTTCTTACTTCCGGTGACAGGTTTACATCAATGGCCTTCAACCAAAATATTTTGCGTGGTGTTTGATGCCAAGTCCCATTTTCACACCACGTGAATTGTACTGTCGTACCTTGAGGGTCATCATGATTATCTGTGATTCCTCTCGCGCCTATTAACAACTTACATCATTGGTTGGTAATCAGGTGATGTCTTTCCATGTTCGACTCTAGAACATTTTTTCACATGGATCAACTTGTACTTTGGCTGAAGATTGAACGAGTTAGAAGACCCCAGATCTAGTTTCATCCATCTGGGCTGCAATATATTCAGGAAAATAAAGACATCAAATGTACATCATTGCTGCACAAATGATCATCCAAATCAAAGGATGGTGGCTCTATCAGAATCATCAGTCTACCACACAGACGGTTGTCTGTCCTATGTACATGAAAATGAATTTATAAAGTTGAGCATGGGAATGCCCGCCTCAGCTAGATCATGAAAATATTATGAAGATAATGTATTGTATTGTATCTTATTATAGGTCACCTTCCAGTTTGGAAAACCTCAGATCCTCATGTTAAAGCATTTCAACCGACATCAAAAGATTTATGACCTCATGCTTTAGTGGCAACTGTTATAGACATATTTGGGCACTGCAACCCCAATCATATATGTCTGTAAACCAAGGGTTTCTGAGTCCCTAAAAGTGTTGTTTCACACCCTAAAGGAACAAGGTCAGTTGATTACATCATCTCCCAGAAGTTCTCCATGGAAAACTGCTCAGAACTGGTCAAAACTGGACCATATAGACAGCTCAGTGCTAAGGGTGCGATGCATCTCACCTGCCACATGCAAAAAGTGCGATGCATATTGAAAATCCCTTCTGTAGGGTGCAATGGGAGAGTAGATGAATGGCAGAGACAATTTGCAAGGTGGATGATCATGGAATCTTCCAGAAACTTCTCCTGTGACACTTGCCTCTCTGAATTCGCCAAGGGATGAGTAATAGATCATGAATCTCCAAGTGGAACCAAGAACTATCAAAGAGAGGACACTAATAAAAATCCCAGAAGCTAAGTCACCCCGCTGCAAACATCTATATATGGATCCCTCATCCCAGAGTTCCAAAGGCTAGAATTTTGTATCTTGTAAGGAAGTGCTATTGGTTTCCTGGTGGAACATCATAGTGTTGGGTGATCTAAGCTTTTCATGAGGTGAAGAAGGGCTTTCATGCTGGGAGGATGATGCTGGAGCCGGGATCATGAAGGGCTTTCCAGTACTCCATTGCATTTTGGAGTTGGGATCACCCTATATCCTTCTTCATCAGAAGTTAGTCTCCCTTCATCGCAAGTTCTTGTAGAATCTCTAGGAAATCTTTTGGATAGACTAGATATGTCTGAAAAACCATCGACATCTAGGACTGTGTCATCTGATGTAGCAGCAGCAGAACCTCCTGGTGCTACTCCAACAATGTTCTCTGGTGTACCATTTGTCCCAAATAGCTCTCAACCGCTAAATGGAGTCCATCGAGGGACTATTTCGATAGTATGGTTTGTTCTCGTTTGTTCATCCGGAATAATATATGGAATCTCTTATGTTGAGTTGCAGAAAATTGATCCTTCGCAGTAGTATCAATTTGGGCAGCCCGGTCCCCAAAGGTAAATCATTCCTTTGAGCATTGGATTGCCACCGTATGGGGGGAAGTATGCCCTTTCATTGTTCCCTCTGGGACAACAACCATATGAGAGTTCACAACAGAATTCGGGTCATGCTGAAATTACGTCTAGCGGTTGGGTGCCAATACTACCTCAACAACAAGAGTTGTATACTCAATGCAACCAAGTGCCAATACTACCTCAACAACAAGAGTTGTATACTCAATGCAACCAAGTCTACCTGTGTCAAATATCCCCACTACACTGGCCATTGTGACGGTGTTGCAAGTACAAGCGTTTCCTGTTGTATGCCAACCTCAAGTTTCTCAGGTCATAATACAACAACCTCTTGTCTCCACAATGCAACCACAATCACCGATTAGTGGCTCCTTAATTGGAGTGACCCAGGCTCAAATAGGTACTATTACCCCTCATCTTGGTCAAATAGCCAGTATTGGACAACAGGAAATGGTTTCACAACCATGGCTGGTACAATATCAACAATCGCAATTCCAGCAAGCCTACCAAGGATCTGAGCAACAAATCTTTGCAAGTAATGGGCAGCCGTGTATTCAAAACGGTCAACATCAATCATATCATAATGGTTATGCCCATCAACCTTACCAAACTTATTAACATCAAATGCATTATGTTGGTATGCAAAGACCCACTGCTTAGGCAATCCCATCTTATCCTGTGTATGCTTCGCTGAACCTGAATCAACAGTTGCCCTTTGTGGTGACTTTAGAGTTACCGGATCTAAATCGGCTAACAAACAATCCAATTGCTTATGCCCCTTGGTGGCCGACGATTCCTCATAAAATTCCATAAGATAATCATAAATTTTTTGGAAATCTAGGTGAAGACTCGTCGAATCATGTGATGAATTTCATCTATGGTGTTCATCCAACATTCTCAATGATGACTCGATTAGGCTTCACCTTTTTCAATGAACATTAGCTGGTCTGGCAGCAAAATGGTACATTGAATTGCCTAGAGCTTCATTTGATAACTTCAGTGCCCTTGCCACAACCTTTTTAACCCATTTTTAGTTACCAGTAAGGTACAAAATAGGAACGAAGCTTCTTACCAATTTCAAACAAATGATGGCCACTCACATATCTGATCATATTCATGAGTGGTGACGTCGTCATAGAATGGTAGAAACATATGTTCCTGATCAGCTGCTAGCTGAATGGTTTATTAAGTCATTGTTACATTCTATCAAAGAATATGTGGCAAAGGGAAGGTTCGTCACTAAAGAGAAAGTCATTGCTCGTGTGTAGTATCTAGACTTGATCTATACTCAGTCTGGCACGCTCTATGAGAAAATCCTTGATGCTCCTAGACCGGAGTTTTCCGTTCTTCCTCCTAAATCAAACAAAGACTCTCATGCTGGTGATGGCGTGATAGGTACGACTAGCATGAAAACCGTAAAGGCTACATCAAATAAAGCTCATATGGTTTCTAGTCAAAATGCAAATGAAGAACTTCTCGCTTCGGAGGTAAATTCCATGTCAACTGACAAAGGCAAAGAACCGATGCAACCAAGAGGCAAGAAGAAAAAGAAATGGAAAAAGAAGAAATGGGAGGAGTCATCTCCTGAAAAATTTTAAGCAAACCCTTCTGGAGAAAGGAAACCAAGTCATCCATGCTTTATATGCAATGAGGATCATTGGATGAAAGATTGTCCACATAAAGTTGAGCTTAGAAAATTCTTAAAGAATTCAAAAACTTCAGTGGTATTGACTGATCCATTTCCAAACCTAGGAACCAATCTGGTTGCTAGTGACAATGCTTCCCCATCCCAAGTGCTTATGTTGTCCATTTCAAAATAGCAAAATGATGCTTTGATATCGACAAAGAATAAATATTACGGGAATCCACATCTGTCGAACAACAAGGCTACTGATCAACCTAGTAGTTCGATAACAAATTTGACCGAAGTTGTGCCACCCATCATTCCTGAGTTAACGATAAAGCCGCCAAAGGGAGTAGTACACAAATCGATGTTTAATCCTTGTGCCAAAGGAGCACAAAATTATAATATAGTATAGGATCTGGCCCAATCGTCGTCCGCTATGTCGACGTTTGAGGTACTGCAAAATTGCTCCTCCTAGAAGCAGGGTCTATTATCAGCGATAGGTGGGTTTGACCTAGTAGATTCCAATCTTTTGGCCTTTAATCATAAAGGATATGACCTTCAATTACCATCTCAACTCGCTTTCCTTATTCAAGTGAAAGTCCTCAACAAAACTGTTCATCGAACGATGATTGATGAGGGGGCATCTACATGTATTATGTCAATGAGTTGCTGGAAAAATTTAGGATCACCACCCTTGTCGCGATCTTCAATGACATTAAAAGCATTTGATGGATGAACATACACTCCATATGGGATTTTAAATAACTTGTAAGTTGAACTGGGGGGCAAGACAGTAGAAATTGATGTTGAAGTTATCGACGGAAGCCTCGATTACAACATCCTTCTGGGAAGGCCCTGGATATATGCTATGGCTGCTGTTGTGTCGACATACTTCAGAAAGATTGCATTTCCTTTCCAAGGAGGAATTACAATCATCGACCAAAAAACATTTCTCCCCAATAGTTCACAAGTTACGAGAAGCATTCCAATGATCCACGGAAGCTCTCAGTCACTTCAAAATATCGGAGTAGGCCTACAAAAGACCCTACATTGATGGTACTTTTTCCCTACCACCTCCAAACAATCTGGCGGAAGTGGACACGTGGGAACTTGCAATATGGTGTCTTCCATTTAGAATATGTCTGAACACGATGTTAGCAAGGATCATTGCGAGGTTTTGCCTCCAAGCCCAGTAGAAATATTGTAGCAATCAATGTTTTCGACATGGGAGGCAAACTCAAATCAATGCTCATCAAGCATTTGGATAGATAGGTCTAAGGAATATGGTACCTCTTCAGATCCTTGGTCGCATGTACATTCTACAGACAAAGGAATTTTTCAGTCGATGATAATTGATGGGGCACCATGGGAAGATTACCACCATCATTCCCATCTTCTAGATTACAAAGAAGATTATTCCAATGACGTTGATCATCCTTCAATTTTTTATTTCCTATCAAATAATGTAAATACGGTGGCTTCTAAGTGAAACTTGTCCAATATTGAAGAGACTATCACCATCAATATCTTGACCAAACCAAATATTGTAGAGAATATTCATGTCAACAAATATTGTTCTTTTTCAGAACTGGAAGTATATTATGCTCTCTTTTTCAGAGATGTCTTTGCATGGTAATATGAAGAAATGCTAGGCATTGACTCGAGCATAGTTGAACACAAAATCAAGATGTAATGGATTTCAAACTAGTAAGACAATGGCTTCGGCAAGTGCACCCAAAGAAAGCCGCTGCCATCAAGGCAGAAGTTGAAAAACTTCTCCATGCTGGTTTCATTTACTCGGTTCCTCTAACTAATTGGGTATCAAATATTGTTCCTGTAATGAAAAAGCAAGGAATGATTAGAGTGTGCGTCAATTATAGGGATGTAAATCAAGCTTGTCCAAAATACAACTACCCTACACCCTTCATTGACCAGATAATTGATGAATGCACTGGATTTGAAATCTTTTCATTTATGGATGGATTTTCCGGGTATAATAAAATAAATATCCGCCCACAGGACCAGTCAAAGACTGCATTTATTTGTCTGTGGGGCACATTCGCATACTGCAAGCTACCTTTTGGTTTAAAGAATGTGGGGGCAACCTTTCAGAGGGTAATGAATTATGCCTTCCATGACATCAAAAAAATCGTTCAACCATACCTCGACGATCTTCCAGCTCATTTGCGAAAGCGGACCTATCATCCGCAGCATTTGAGAGCGATATTTCTACGTTGCCGACACTACAAGATATGACTCAATCCACACAAATGTGTGTTTTGTTTTAGTTCTGGTCATTTACTTGGCTTTGTAGTCTCAAAGGACGGGATTTGTCTCGACTCGTGTAAGGTTCAGGCAATCATTGATTTGCCTCCACCTTCAAATTTGCTTCAAATTCAAAAACTCCAAGGGAAAGCAAACTTTTTGAGGAGGTTCATTCCAAATTATGTTGAACTTGCTAAAGGTTATAAACATCTATTGAGAAAAGAAGTACCCTTCAGTTGGGATCCAGTTGCGCAAGCTTCCTTTGATGCTCTAAAGGAATCCTTAGTAAAAGCATCATTAATGTATGCTCCTAATTATCAAAAAGACTTTAACCTGTATCTAGTTGCAGTGGATACAACCATCACAATGGTTTTAGTTCAAGAAGACAATGGAGTTTAACATCCTATCTATTATTTAAGTCGAAACTTAAATGATACAAAAAGCAAGTACTCCTATGTTGAAAAGCTAGCTCTCACAACTGTTCAAGCAGTACAGAGATTTCGACACTATGTCCTCTTTCGAAAAACTACCATTTTGTTAGATTGCAACCCCATGACTTATATCTTGTCGCGATAGTTACTGGGGGGAAAATATTCCAAATGGATAGAAATTTTGCAAGAGTTTGATCTAGAATTCGTACAATCCAAATCAATGAAAGCCTTGGTTTTCGCGGAGTTACTCTGTGACTTCCCATCGTCGTCCAACGGTTCAACATACAATACAAAAATCGTGGATGAATCTTTATTTCTAATATATTCAAGCGATCCGTGGTATGGAGATATAATCATCTATCTCCAAACCCAAACATATAGTTCTAATACCTCCCACTCAGAGCAACGACGTACTTGATACCAAGAAAAAGACTACATGATCATCGGTGATATGCTTTACCATCGTGGTATCGATACAATTCTGAGGAGGTGCCTCACTCATGAGGAGGCCGAAAAAGTCCTGAATGATTGTCATTTAGGCACGTGTGGGGGACATCAATCTGGTTACACTACGCCACAAAATATTTTATGAGCAGGATACTTCTGGCCAAAAATGTTCAAGGATTGCATAACCGTTGTTAGAAGTTGCCATGCTTGTCAAATCTTCGACCGCAAAACCAGAATACCACCCACACCTCTGCAGCCAGTAGTTGTTGTTGGGCCATTTGCCAAATGGGGCATAGATTTCATGACATGTAACCCCACCTCAGCGGGGGGGGGTGGATGGGTATATCATAGTCGTAGTTGACTGTTTTACGAAATAGGCCGAGGTGATGCCTACATTAAACAAAAGTGGCGGAATGGTTGCTCTTTTATTTTTCAATCATGTAGTCTCTAGATTCGGTGTTCCACAAGCTATAGTCATAGATCATGGATCACATTTCTGCATTCACATGATGGTTGAGTTCGCTGCCAAATTATGACTGTCCCACGATAGCTCTACTCTGTATTATCCGCAAGCTAACGGGCAAGTTGAGGCAACCAACAAAGTCCTGAAGCGCATGCTGCAAAGGATGACAGGAGTCCATAAACAGAGTTGGAACCTAATCCTGTACTCAGCCTTGTGGGCATACCAGACATCGGTGAGGAATGCAACCAGGTTTACACCCTTTCAACTGGTGTATGGCCTCGAAGCGATCTTACCAGTTCAGTGCGAAATCTCATACCTCAAACTCGAAGTCGATCTTCTCCTTGGAACTTCAAAAGAGGAGGCTCGTTTCTTAGAATTAATCCAACTGGATGAAACTCATCGTGATTCCGCCTTGGCTAACGAAGCACATAAGAAATGAGTCAAGGCATAGTTTGACAAGAATGTCAAACCCTATGTCTTCTCAGAAGGTGATCTGGTCTTACTTTATGACCAAGAGTCCGATAAGTTGGGAGCAAGTAAGTTCTAGTCTTTATGGATGGGCCCTTATATTGTTAAGCATGTATTACCAAAAGGAACCTACAAGTTAGTGGATTATGACAGGATTCCACTGTCGACACCCCGAAATGGGTTGTACCTTAAGTGTTACTATGCTTGACTCAATGTAGTAACCTATTCATATGCTTTTGTTACATTTTTGTTTTCGCTAAGAGTAATCATTTTGGTTAGGTAATACACTTTTGCATTTTTTTCAGATGTCGAACCTATTGGATTCATTTGTTGGATATGCCAACGGAGCAAGCCGTAGTTCGTAGAACCTATCTTCTGTGGCCTGGGCCATCTTTGATCCAAGTGGCGAGTTAGTGAGTTTCAGAGGGGTATGAATATAGTGCGTTGATAGAGCTCCTCTCTGATGCCATCGTGCATGGCTTACGCCAAATTTTCGTTAGGCTAGACTCCCAACCTGTCATTCTACAGCTCACCGGCATCTATTCCGTGCGGAATCTAGCTATCTATCATATGTTCCTAAGGGTCAAGGTTTTGGAAAGATAGTTCGATTCTATCCAATATCAACATATTTCCAGAAACTTAAACACATTAACAGATTCATTAGCAAATTATGTGTCAGATAGACATTTGTAACATTTACAAAAGAAAGGCATTTCATCAATATTTGCATCAGGATCATATAACATAACCAAAATAAAGCTTCGACAATAAAAAATATATATAACTATTTATGGTCTATACATAGTGTTCTGTGTCCAAGAAAAAATTAGTCAAATGACCCAAAAACTCAAAATGCTAGGGGGCACCCTAGTCTAATGGTGTTGGTGATAACAAGTCACCGCGTGTGCAATCATGCGTAAAATCCTAGTCCATCAACTCGGCACGCCAGTGGTATGTCGCTGTAATCTCAGAGGCATCTCATTGGTCATCACGTCCAGTATACCAAGAGTGAGACCCTCGATCTAATCCTGCAATACTGCAAGAGTCTCAGCCACATCCAGGTCGTGAACGACAACCCTCCCTACAACCTCTCCTGCTGGAAGGATAGCTGGTGCTCTCAGGCGCACTGCTAGTTGCACTAGTCCGATATTTGCATGAACACATGAGTCTTGATTAGTCTTGAATGAAAGAAATCATAAGAACATTATAAAAGAAATAAACAGGGATATGGTCAGAGATTTTACCTATAACACTCCACTTCTCGCTAGCTGAAAGCGCTAAATCTGGGTCACCCTAGAAATCCATACCAACATACGGACACTCGACATAAACCATCTCCTAACGGTTCAACCACTCGAAGAAGGCATCAAAGAAAGAAACCTGCGACTAACTAGCATGTCGGGCCATAAGGTCAACATATCTCTGCATCTGTGGCTAAGTTGGTCGCAGCAAACCAAGTGAAATGTACTATGGCTACATCAGTGGCATCTTCTCCAAGGCGAAAGTGGTCAAAATAGAACCATAGCCAAAGTTCTTGGATCGTCCATTTTTTACCTTGGTAAGTTGTTCTTTTATCACCTGAAGTACTGCATCATACTAGTTGAACACCTTTGGTTCGAGGCATTCCAAGGCGTACTACATATAGGACCTATTGGCCAAGTGAAGAGTCGCACTACCAGCCAGTCTAGCAAAGGTGAATAGAATAGTCCTCAAGGACCGGTTAGTGACATCTCAGATATTGATCTTACTCTCCTTGCTTGGCTGAGATCCTTCTCTACAGTATCGATGAATATAATCCCTCACGGATTCGCCCCCACAGGCAGAACTTGATGGTGAGAGAGGGGCACCACACCCCGATAAACCGGTCAAAAATTAGATGTCCATAATAGTCAAGGGGATGGATTTTCCTCTGATCTGGAACACTTGGTTGGTAGGATCCCATGCATCGAGGAAATATTGCAACAAGTTGATTTGTTGCCTCATGTTAGATATGCGGAAGAACTTGAGAAAACCACAGTTCCGCAATGCAGTTACCGTACCCGAATCGTATAAAGAAACCATTTCCTCTTCTTTATGCTCGCGTTCTTGCCATGTAACAACCATTTTCTCTGATGAATCTATTATTTCAAAATATGACCCTAGAAGGCTGCAGATCAGGAAGACCTGAAGTAACTATTTCAAACCTACTTTAGGCTGAGGCTTAGCCTCCCCAACCAGAGATGGCTCTCTCAAAGGATTAATGTTTTTGATTATGATTATGATGGCTAATTCTTGTGAAACAAATGTAAAAATATGAGTGGTGTAAACACAATTAGAAACTATCCATTGGGCTTATGGAGTCAACATCATTTCAGTATAACAATGGTATCAACCTTACATAGAAGTCAGGGCATTCAGGATTCAACACATTTAGAACATACCAAAAACATATAGGACCACACAGTCTATGAAGGTATACAGGAAATTAGAGCACCATGAATGGGTTCTAAGTGATTACACCATACTACTGCAAATATTGGGAAAAGAATAATACAACACATTCTGAACATCGAATCCCTCCTGAGTCCTGAGAAGCAAAGCCAATCTTGTATTACTAAAACAGAGTCTTTACATAAAGCCAAATATCAAAGCTTTTTTCAATAAATTTCCAACCTATAATACATTATTTCTTCTCCAATATATACAGTTCATGTAGATTCCTTCTTCCAGCATTAGGGGAATTCGAATTCCTCCTAATTTGACACCTATTGACACTTCAAACTAACTATTTAATACAAAGGACAGCTAACTAGGAGTCCTAGAGACCTAATACAACTAGGAGTGTAACTCCTTATTATGATTGCAAAAACCTTATATAAACATTTAAAGCATTCTTTGACACCTAAAAATCCATGAAGTTGAATTTGATGGTGCTCATAACCTTCCAGCTGGCCCTTGATGACTCATCCTTTTGCTATTCTTAGAAACTAGGAGACTGCCCCTTGCTCTGTTCTGGCTGAAAAATAGGTCTTGGGACAGAGCTCATATCTTCTCATAAACAATGTATTTCTAAAAAATGAAGGAGGCTTTTGTGAACCAATCCATTCTGAACAAAAACCTCTCTTGGGTTTTTAAAACACTACTCCATCTATCCAGAATAGATCCTTGAAGAAGATGTGTAAAACAGGAAATTTTGATTTTTGAAAAACTGCACCTACAACAGTTTCGTAGTGCAAGTTTAGTCTTTCATTTCTCCCAAATCATAATGGATTTGAAGAAAGTGGAAGAGGTTTTTTTACTTCAGTACCTTAGGAATGAAAATCTCTTTCACTTTTCAAATATGAGTTTTCAACTACTCAAAACCTATTCTAGAAGTTGACTAGTAAAAATAAGAAGACAATTTGACTAATAAGTTGACTGATAAAGTTTGAAGTTAAAAAATGCCTTTCCTCTACTTGTTTTGCTCTTTCTGAATGTTGAAACTTTGTATAGGATATTTTTTAGAGATTCTCCTTCAAAAAGATTTGCCTTTGTCTTTCAACATTGGTCCATGAAAGCATAATGTGCAGCTACAACAGTTTCATAGCGTGCTATGGAACTACTGTGTAATTTTAAAAAACACATCTTCAGGTCAAAAATTCAACTCTCTTGATCTTTCCTTTGCTTGAAATGGCCTTTCCATCTTCCATGAAGTTGTTCAAAATTGTTGTGTGATTTATTTTAGCTAACTTGCTCCTGGTTATTCTTCTTTGTACTGTTTCACCTGTGAATTGTTCTTGTATCTTTTCTTTGATCTGACCTTTCCCTTTTTTAGCCTGCTGGGGTGTGTCTTGAATTACTAATGGTCTTGTGGGCTCCTTTATTTTCGTATACTCCTCCATGGAATTCTTGCAACGTGAATATTAAAGAATTCTGCACCATCTCAATTTCGATCACTACCTCACTTGCAATGGATAAGGAAAGCTGCTTCACTTGCAATAGATAAGGAAAGTTTCCTCGCTTGCAATAGATAAGGAAAGCTGCCTCGCTTGATCTTCAAAGAATTCAAATTGAACACCTGTCAATGTGCTCTTCATGCATGAACCCAAACTTAAATCATAACTGTGAATACTTGGCTCTTTTTTTAAACCTGCAACCTAAGCATACCAAGACACCTAACGACTCTAATGATGAGGATGAATGGCTGCATGTGATAGGCATGGTTCAAGGACTGACACATGGAGATGAAAAAATAATGAATTGTGATGGAAAAGATAGTTAGACAAGATCTGGCACAAATCCTTGATTTCGTAGCGCAATTAGTGTAAACTCTGTGTTTTTCGCTACGAAATCTCTTAGTTACGAAACTGTCTAGGTGTTTTCGTAGCGCACATAGTGTATTTTTGTGAGTTTGTGCTACGAAAAATCCTAGTTGATTTCAAAATGAATGTAACTTTTGAAACAACCTTAACACATGACACTTTGAATAAATGTGGGACTAATGGTGGGTAAAATAATATTGTTGACCATATTTAACAAAGGGAACAAGACTCCTAGGACCTAGACACTAAAGCAAACATGGAAAAACTAAACCCGGACTAACACCTAACATTTACAATGAAACTGATTTGAAAAAAATTTGAAATTTTTTCTTAAGTGATTACAGAATCTTTGAAAAACAAACAAGAGAAGAGTCAGGATCCTGATTTGGTGAAAAACAGGCAAAAATTCCATGAAAAAATAGTGCACAAGTTTCCCTCCTTGCGCCCATCGCACCCTAGCTGTGTACTAGGTGAGATGCATACTGACTGGCCAATGGCCAGCCCAGTATGCATCACAATTTTCGATGTACACAAGGTGCGATGGGGGCAAAACGAATTGTTCAAACCCTAGAGGCTTAGGAAAGCAAGGAAACATGCTCAAAATTCAAAAAAGAAAGAATGCAACTGAAGAGCTCGGGTTTAGCTCCTACCTAGTCCAGACGGCGCCGAAAATCATCCACAGAATCTCCCAAAATCAGCGAGTGAAAATCAAGGGGGAAAACACCTCCAAAGCTCCAAAAATCCCAAATTCAAATGAAATGGTGAAATGAGGGGTAAAAACTACTTTTAAATTACTTTTCACATAATTCGAGTAGGGTATTAGTGTTTTAACACATTTTTGAAGCATGTATTCTCATTTCTAATCAGTTTGATGGAGCAATTGAACAGGTAGTACGACCGTCAAAAGAACATATCATAATGGTGAATCGAATATCAATAACCATTATCACAAGCAGTTTTATGCAAAGTTCAAGCTCGTTAAAAATCAAACCTAAGCAATGAGCATATGTTCCACCAGAGTTTAAGCTCATTAAAAAATGAACCAATCTCTGGTAAACAACCATTGTGAATTCATTATCATCAGCTTTCGAGCCTTCATTGTGTTCTTACCATCACCTCCACTCTATTTTAGTTGATCATATGCCTCCATTTTATTTTTTACCCTTTTGAGGAAAAGTTGCAACGAGTGATTCTGTTAGCCATCCTCGTAACACTGCCATGATTGGAAAATTCCAAACCTTACCTGGAATCAACTGCTACCCGAAAATATCACTCCTTCCTCAAAAGCGAGTCTCCTTTAAGCTCTTTTCATCTAACTCGTAAAATATGAAAAGATTGCAAAGCAATTGGCCTCTCCAGCTCATTAAAGCTATCAGAAGTGCTATCCCTCCTCTAGATTTTAATATTTTTGGACCTCAGGGATTATTACACAAAAAGATCGATCACTTGTCTTGTTCGGCTCGTTAAAACTATCGAAAATTCATCCCTTTCGTATTATTTTATACTTTTTCGGACTTAAGGGATTATATGACGAAAATGATTACTGGAGTTTCCTTTCCATCCTTTTTCAGACTGTCTAAAATTGAAAAAGGACCGAGTTGTCTTTGTCGTTAAACTCGTTAAAACCAATAGCGACAAACTTGTCCATACAGACAAGAACGAGCTTCACTGTCGCTAGGCTCGTTAAAACATAGCGACGGGTTTTCCCAAAGGAAAAATTATAGAACAAACATATGTTATCCTCCTCAAGCTTGAAAAAAATAAAGAGGTATTGGTCAGCAATGACTGGGGAAAAATTGGGAAGAAAACTTGAAGAAACTTTATTGGTAGCAAGTCGCTCTTGAACATGACACTTTCACTCCATCAGCATGATTGAGTCGGGTTGGGTTATTCCGTTCACTGGTCATATTACCATTGGTCCACCGTACCCTCCATTTTTGGGGTTAACGCTACCAATCCATTTCAGTGTCACCGATATGTTCAAGAGAAGTCACTCAGATAATTTACCAACCCAGCTTGTGTCTCATTCACTGCAATACCTTCACCCTTCATTCTTTCATGACCGCCACCCTGAATCATGTATCATCAGATCGTTTTCATCTCCACAAAATCATTTGCTACGTTCTGTGTCATAGATGTGGGATTCATTAAAGCCCTCCTACGAAGGGTCACTTCTTGTCAACGACAGCTCATTATCCAAGAAGTCGACCTAGGAACAACACTTTCAGTGCTTTGAAGCTTGCATGCCTCAATGGCAAGTTTCTCACTTCCGGCAACAGGTTTACATCAATGGCCTTAGACCGAAATATTTTGTGTGGTGTTCGATGCCAAGTCCCATTTTCACACCACGTTAATTGTACTGTTGTACCTTGAGGGTCATCATCATTATCGGTGATTCCACTCGCGCCTGTTAACAGCTTACATCATTGGCCGGTGATTAGGCGATGTCTTTCCATGTTCGACTCTAGAACATTTTTTCACATGGATCGACTTGTACTTCGAGCGAATATTGAATGAGTTTGAAGACCCCGGATCTAGTTTCATCCATCCGGGCTACAATATATTTAGGAAAATAAAGACATCAAATGTACATCATTGCTGCACAGATGATCATCCAAATCGAAGGATGATGGTTGTATCTGAATCATCAGCCTGCCACACAGATGGTTGTCTGTCCTATGTACATGAAAATGAATCTATAAAGCTGAGTATCGGAATGTTTACCTCAGCTATATCATGAAAATATTATGAAGATAATGTATTTTATTGTATCTTATTACAGGTTCCCTTCCAGTTCGAAAAAACTCGGATCCTCATGATAAAGCATTTCACCGAACATCAAAAGATTTACGATCTCATGCTTTAGGGGGTAACTGTTATAGACATATTTGGGCACTACAACCCCAATCATATATGTCCATAAACAAAGGGCTTCTGAGTCCCTAAAAGTGTTGTTTCACACCCTAAAGGAACAAGGTTAGCTGATTACATCATCTCCCAGAAGTTCTCCATGGAAAACTACTCAGAACTGGTCAAAACTAGACCACACAGATAGCTTAGTGCTAAGGGTGCAATGCATCTCACCTGCCACATGCAAAATGTGTGATGCATACTGAAAATCCCTTCTGTAGGGTGCGGTGGGCGAGAGTAGACAAATGGCAAAAACGGTTTGCAAGGTGGATGATCATGGAATCTTCCATAAACTTCTCTTGTGACACTTGCGTCTCTGAATTCACCCAGGGATGTGTAAGAGATCATGAATATCCAAGTGGAACCAAGAACTATCAGAGAGAGGACACTAATAAAAATACCAGAAGCTGACTCACCTCCCTGCAAACATCTATATATGGATCCCTCATCCTAGAGATTCGGAGGCTGGAATTTTGTATCTTGTAAGGAAGTGTTGTTGGTTTCCTAGTGGAACATCATAGTGTTGGGTGATCTAAGATTTTCATGAGGTGAAGAAGGGCTTTCATGCTGGGAGGATGATGGTGGGTCAGATCAATGGGTTGTAATCCTCTTCTACTCTTTCTATCAATAAATCTATTCGAGTTCTCCTCCACATTCTTGTACGTTTGATGATATATGCATTTCTGTGGTCAATATATATCTGTTCCTATATGTTTATGATTGTAGATCCCAGTTATTTGAAGGTATTATGCTGCTTTGACTTTACAGGTACTCTTTGAAGCAGAGTAAGCAAGGAAGCAGCGGTAAAGATCTGTCAGATTGGAGAAGGAACAAGCAAGGAAGCAAGTGAAAGATTAAGGTTGGTATTCTTTGCTTCTCTCCTATCTACTTCTCATAAAGGAAAACAAAAGTAACTTTAGTTTGTTTGTTTCTAAGATAGCTACCCGTCTTAGTGGGACTAGCAACTCCGAATAGACACTAGATTTCCTGATAACAAAATGGCGACTCCACTGGGGAGCGAATAGCTTGTTTGCTTGTCTATATTTGTTTGCTTTATAGACTATAGATGGAGCCTGAAGTTAAGCCAGCTAGGCTTCAAACTGCATTTGCTATGCAAGTGAAAATTAGATCAATGTTGGTTCAGTCCATCTTCGAGTTTTGTTTATAAACTGAACAATTTATTTGCAAACATCCTAATTTCCCTGGTGGTGGCTCAAGTAACCTCATTTGATTAGCCCCTATGATTTGCATTTACTGACTATCATTAGCTCGGCCTAAATCCCTAAACTAAGCTGCAAACTGTGACCAAAAACCAAGTTGAAGTCTTGTTTCTAGACCATCACACCTTCTCCTCTTGGAAATCTAGATGCATTGCACCTCCCGTGTGTAGTAGGTGAGATGCATCCCTGTTTCCCTGTGTTACAGGTGCGATGATTAGATAAGACTATTTCTACCTCCAGATTTTGGTTTTTTGTTCACTCTCTTCAGCTTTATTCATGATTTTTGTTGTCTGTGAGTAGTATACCACTATGGAAACTCCCTTCCTTTGCAATATTCAACCTCCATTGTACAAAGAATTGTGAATGTTTTTATGTATTATTTCCCATTTACAATTCTCCTTTATAATGAAGTAGCTTAGTCGAACTATCGTATTTTGATTTGGAAGTGTCACAACTATCATTTTCAGTCAAAGAAAAGAATCCTACTATTCTTGATGGTCGATTACACTGTTACTCTTGTATTTGATTTGAATTAATAGTTGTTCAAGTTCAAAAGTAGCTTTCAATTCAAAATCGCAAAGTGTCGTCATTGTCTTCCTTTCATCTTTTGAAGAGAAAATTGTTAGTACAGTCGCTTGGAAAAGATAATTCAGATTTGTACTTCGCATTCTTTTTGTCATTCACACATTAAGAAAGCGGAAAACAAATACATGCATGTGCATTTGCATTTAGACTGCTTGTTGATTTTGATTTAGGACAGTACATCTAGTGTGTGCTCTCTGCTCTATCTTGAAAGAATCTCACATCTCTTTCCTTAGTATCTAGGATTTTCATTGAAAAAAGAAGAATAAATGATGGTTTATCATCTTAGATTGCATTTTAGGAATTGTATATCTACATCACACGGTGAACCTTAAAGGAAAAATTCTTAAGAAATATCAACTGTAAAATAAATTCAATGAACATAAAAAGGCTTTGGAACCTAACGCACAACATTTAGAAGTCTAGGCTAGAGACGTAGTCCGGCGTCGTGAAGCCTGGTAACTATCGCTTTCATCGTAGGTTTGGTGATTCCTCATCTTTGAGATGACAAGTTCCAGTAAGGACTTGTGCTCCCAGGTACTGTTGAGTATATATTGGGGGAACACAATAGGCCATATCCTTTATCCTTAGGAAGTAGTGCCTGCCACCCTATTGATCGCAATGTAACAAACACAACATTCAGGAAGATTGACTGTCATACCGTAAAAAGTATTTTGCAGTTTTTCGATTGGTTTGGTAATCCCTCTGTCTAGATTTCTCGAGTAGTCCCTTTTGTTCCTTTTTAGACTCCTAAAAAGAAAAGGTCCATCTGAGCACTTGTAATTTCAGGCTCATTAAAAATCAAAGGTGACTAGAGTCATCTTTAGCTTTTTCTTGACTCTTAAAAATTGAAAACGCAAGTTGTGTCAAAGCATCATAAAATTTATTTTAATCGGAACAACGTCATTGTTCCCTCATTGGTCTTAGGTTGAGAAAATGGAGTCCACCAACCAAGGATTTCCCCTTGGGGGAAATCCTAGTCCTTTCTCCTCTTGGGGAGATGTTGGTGCACCTCATATGGCCACATTGTCCCTTTCAGGACTGATAATCAGCTTGCCAATATGGCTCTTCTCGACCTCTGTCGTTCAAAGCACCATGATTCCTGAGCAATCAAATCAGCAACTAGATGATACTAGAGTTACCCCCTAACCTTCTGCTTCATTTGTTTCTCCCTCCCCTACTTCCTCTTCGCTTGGTGAAGCTGGTAAAGCTAAAAACCAAGTAACTGAGAAGAAGAAGAAAGGGAAGGAGAAGAAGAAGAAGGAGCCAAAGGAAAAAAGGGGAAACCATGCATCATCTAGTGAAAATCAACACACTGCACCATCCAAACCTAAATCTCCATGTGTCATTTGCAAAGGAGACCACTATCATCGAGATTGTCCTTGCATCCCTCGGATCTTAAGGGACTGGTCTCCTCGTTTGCACAATCCGATGTCGTCAACCTCTGACGATCATGTTGAGAGCACACAGTTAACTAGTGAAAACGAAGTCTATGGGCAGAAAGGAAAATATAAATTTCCTTGTAGACTGTGTGAAGGCGATCATGCCATCCACCGTTGTCCCTTCCTGGACAAAGCTAAAAGAGTCTTGGATAACCGTCCTACTTCACCGCTACGGTTACCTCCGGGATACAAGAAACTCTTGCCGAGTCCATCGCTAGTTGAAAATCCGACTGACACACCTTTGTGGTCTGTCAAAGCATCTATCATTGAAGATAAACCCTCTGAGTCCACTCTAGACCAAATTCATCAGGTCGAGATGGCAGTTGACCCAGTCTTGTCTTTGGAGAGTCCATCTTCAGATGATACAGTCATTGAAGAGAATGAGAATGACACCATTCAAATTCTTTTCATAAACACAGACTCCGATGAACATGGGGGCAATCTACCCGTTCCTTTACCACAGGAAGGAAGTTCATTAGAATCGTATCTAGACATTTATTCGGTCCCACCTCTAAGCAACTTAGTCGTTTCCTTCGACTGGAATCTACTAGGCAGACCCCATCTACCATCTAATGTACCATTCCGAATCATTGTACAAGCTTACATAATGGTCAAGGTCGATACTATCATATATGAAGGGGCTTCTGTAAGTATCCTTTCCTCAACTGCTTGGAAAGCGATTGGTTCGCTATCACTTCTGCCTAAGATGCGAAATCTTACAAGCTTCGATAAAGGAACCGGTCAACCATTAGTGATCCTTCCAAATTTGCCTATAACTTTGAGAAGGAAAACAGTTTATCTGAACGTAATGGTAGTCCAAGGACCTCTAGATTATAATATACTCTTTGGGCATGACTACATTTATAGCATGGGAGCCATTGTCTCCTCACTCTTTTGAGTAATGTGTATTCCGCATGAAGGTAGAGTGGTCTAGCTCGTAGACTAGCTTTCATTCCTTGGCTCACACATAGCTAATAGTCAAATGCCATCCCTAAGTGGTCTTTTCACGCAAGGAATGTCTCATCAATCCCCAGTCCATCCACCTGATGAGCGTGAGTAATTCGTTGATTGTGACTGAAACCCAGGGGGCATGCACCCTAGTCTGCTTCGGTAGAAGAACCTCAGGTATAAGGTGGGTTTCCATGTAGGAATATGACTAGTCTGACACACCCGTCCGTCTAGGAAAATGGGATTAGATTGGAATAACATACCTCCATCAAAAGGTATGTCTTTCCTGACAGAGCAAATGCTTTGATTGCAAATTGAAGGGTAACCTGGAAACTCTACTTTGTACAATAAAAGGTATGCCTTTCCTGACAAAGCAAGTTCTTTGTTTGCAAATTGAAGGGTAACCTAGAAACTCTACTTCATTATACCTGGGGGCATGAAAACCTTTTCACATGGAAAGTGAAAAGCAACCATTTATTTTCTTGGCTTGTAGATTCTCAACCCTTTAAACTCATACGATTGGTCATTATTAACTTACATAAAGAAAGGATTCAAAGCACAGTTTCAAATGGTGCAAGCTCCCTAAAAATTCAACATATCGATGAGATATCCTTATTATATGACTAGCATGAGCAGTTTGACGCAAATTTCAAGCTCATTAAAAATTAAACCTAAGCAATGAGCATATGTTCCACCAGAGTTTAAGCTCATTAAAAATTGAACCAATCTCTGGTAAATAACCATTGCGAATGCATTATCATCAACTTTTGAGCCTTGGTCGTGTTCTTACCATCACCTCCACTCTGTTTTAGCTGATAATACGCCTCCATTTGACTGTTTACCCTTTTGAGGAACAACTGCGACGAGTGATTCTGTTAGCCATCCTTGTAACACTGCCATGATTGGAAAATTCCAAACCTTCCCTGGAACTAGCTACTACTCGAAAATATCACTCGTTCTTCAAAAACAACTTTCCTTTATGCTCTTTTCATCTCACTCGTAAAATATGAAAAGATTGTTGAGAAATTGGCCTCTCTAGCTCGTTAAAGCCATCGAAAGTGCTATCCCTCTTCTAGATTTTAATCTTTCTCGACCTGAGTGATTATTACACAAAAAGATCGAGCGCTTGTCTTGTTTGTATAATTCTATACTTTTTCGGACTTAAGGGATTATATGACGAAAAAGGATTACTGGACTTTCCTTTTTGTCCCTTTTCAGACTCTCTAAAATTGAAAAAGGACCAAGTTGTCTTTGTCGTTAAACTTGTTAAAACCAATAGTGACAAACTTGTCCATGTAGACAAGAAGGATTTTCACTATTGCTAGTCTCGTTAAAACATAGCGACGGGTTTGCCCGAAGTGCAAATTATAGAAAAAGCATATGTTGTCCTCCTTAAGCTTGAAAAAAATAAAGAGGTATTGGTCAACAAGGACTGGGGAAAAATTAGGAAGAAAACTTGAAGAAACTTTATTGATAGCAAGTCGCTCTTGAACATGACACTTTCACTCCATCACCATGATTGAGTTGGATTGGGTTATTCCGTTCACCGGTCATATTGCCATTGGTCCACCGTACCATCCCTTTTTGGGGTTGACACTACCAATCCATTTCAGTGTCACCGATATGTTCAAGAGAGGTCGCTCAGAGAATTTACCAACCCAACTTGTGTCTCATCCGCTGCAATACCTTCACCTTTCATTCTTTCATGACCACCACCCTGAACCATGTATCATCAGATCATTTTCACCTCCACAAAATCATTTGCTCCATTCCGTGTCGTAGATGTGGGATTCATTAAGGCCCTCCTATGATGGGTCACTTCTTGTCGATGACAACTCATTATCCCAGAAGTTGACCTAGGAACAACCCTTTCAGTACTTTGAATCTTGCATGCCTCAATGGCAAGTTTCTCACTTCCAGTGACAGGTTTACATCAATGGCCTTCGACCGACAGATTTTGCGTGGTGTTTGACACCAAGTCCCATTTTCACACCACGTAAATTGTACTGTCATTCCTTGAGTGTCATCATCATTATCGGTGATTCCTCTCGCACCTGTTAACAACTTACATCATTGGCTGGTAATCAGGCGATGTCTTTCCATGTTCGACTCCAGAACATTTTTCACATGGATCGACTTGTACTTCGGGCAAAGATTGAACAAGTTTGAAGACCCCAAGTCTAGTTTCATCCATCCAGGCTGCAATATATTCAGGAAAATAAAGACATCAAATGCACATCATTGCTACATAGATGATCATTCAAATCAAATGATGATGGCTCTATCAGAATCATCAGTCTGCCACATAGACGGTTGTCTATCCTATGTACATGAAAATGAATTTATAAAGCTGAGCATGGGAATGCACGCCTCAGCTAGATCATGAAAAAATTATGAAGATAATGTATTATATTGTATCTTATTATAGGTCGCCTTGCAGTTCGAAAAACCTCGGATCCTCATGATAAAGAATTTCACCCGACATCAAAAGATTTACGACCTCATGCTTTAGGGGGCAATTGTTATAGACATATTTGGGCACTGCAACCCCAATCATATATTTCCATAAAACAAGGGCTTATAAGTCCCTAAAAGTGTTGTTTCACACCCTAAAGGAACAAGGTCAGCTGATTACATCATCTCCCAGAAGTTCTCCATGGAAAATTGCTCAGAACTGGTCAAAACTGGACCATACAGACAACTCAGTTCTAAGGGTGCAATGCATCTCACCTGCCACATGCAAAAAGTGCGATGCATACTGAAAATCCCTTCTGTAGGGTGTGATGGGCAAGAGTAGACAAATGGCAGAGATAGTTTGCGAGGTGGATGATCAGGAATCTTCCGAAAACTTCTCCTATGACACTTGCCTCTCTGAATTCCCCCAGGGATGAGTAAGAGATTATGAATCTCCAAGTGGAACCAAGAACTATAAGAGAGAGGACACTCATCAAAATCTCAGAAGTTGACTCACCCCCATGCAAATATCTATATATGGATCCCTCATCCTAGAGATCCGGAGGCTGGAATTTTGTATCTTGTAAGGAAGTGTTGTTGGTTTCCTAGTGGAAAATCATAGTGTTGGGTGATCTAACCTTTTCATGAGGTGAAGAAAGGCTTTCATGCTAGGAGGATTACGCTGGGTCAGATCAATGGGTTGTAATCCTCTCTTCTACTCTTTCTGTCAATAAAGCTACTCGAGTTTTCCTCCACATTCTTGTATGTTTGATGATATATGCATTTGTGTGGTCAATATATATCTGGTCCTATATTGTTTATGATTGTATATCCCAGTACTTTGAAGGTATTATGCTGCATTGACTCTACAGGTACTCTTTGAAGTGGGGTAAGCAAGGAGGGGGCCGCAAAGATTTGTTAGAGGGGAGAAGGAACAAGCAAGGGACCAAGCGAAAGATCAAGGTTGGTATTCTTTGCTTCTCTCCTATCTACTTCTCATAAAGGAAAATGAAAGTAACTTTAGTTTGTTTGTTTCTAAGATAGCTACCCGTCTTAGTGGAACTAGCAGCTCTGAATAGACACTAGATTTCTGGATAACAAAATGGCAACTCCACGGGGGAACGAATAACTTGTTTTCTTATCTATATTTGTTTGCTTTATAAACTACAGATGGGGCTTGGAGTTAAGCCGGCTAGCCTTCGAACTGCATTTTCTATGCAATTGCAAAGTAGATCAATGTTGCTTTAGTCCATCTCCGGGTTTTGTTTATAAACTGAACAATTGATTTGAAAACATCCTAATTGCCCTGGCGGTGGCTTAAGAAACCTCATTAGATCAGCCCCTATGACTTGCATTTACTGACTATCATTAGCTCGGCCTAAATCCTTGAACTAAGCTGCAAACTGTGACCAAAAACCAAGTCGAACTCTCATCCCTGGACCATAGAACATTCTCCTCTTGGCAACCTGGATGCATCGCACCTCTCGTGTGCAGTAGGTGAGATGCATCCCTGTTTCCCTGTGTTATAGGTGTGATGATCAGATAAGACTGTTTCTACCTCCAGATTTTGGTCTTTGTTCACTCTCTTCAGCTTTATTAAGGAGTTTTGCTATCTGTGATCAGTATATCACTGTGGAAACTCCCTTCCTGTGCATTATTCAGCCTCCATTGTACAAAGAACTGTGAATGTTTTTATGTATTGTTCGCCATTTACAGTTCTCCTTTACAAAGAAGTAGCTTAGTCAAACTATCGTCTTTTGATTTGGAAGTGTCACAAGTGTTGTTTTCAGTCAAAGAAAAGAATCCTACTATTCTTGATGGTTGATTACACTGTTACTCTTGTATTTTATTTGAATTAATAGTTTTTCAAGTGTCGAAAGCAATTTTCAATTCAAAATCGCAAAGTGTCGTCATTATCTTCCTTTCGTCTTTTGAAGAGAAAATTGTTAGTACTGTCGCTTTGAAAAGATAACTCAGATTTGTACTTAGCATTCTTTTTTTCATTCACACATCAAGAAAGTGGAAAACAAATACATGCATGTGCATTTGCATTTAGACTGCTTGTTGATTTTGATTTAGGATAGTGCATCTAGTGTGTGCTCTCTTCTCTATGTTGAAAGAATCTCGCTTCTCTTTCCTTAGTAGCTAGGATTTTCATTGCAAAAAGAAGAATAAACGATTGTTTATCATATTAAATTTCATTTTAGGAATTATATAT
Source organism: Pinus taeda (assembly GCA_000404065.3). Lineage (NCBI taxonomy): Eukaryota > Viridiplantae > Streptophyta > Pinopsida > Pinales > Pinaceae > Pinus > Pinus taeda. The sequence goes on from APFE030749563.1 coordinate 61,075, forward strand.
CTACATCACGTGTTGAACCTTAAATGAAAACTTCTTAAGAAATATCAACTATAAAATAAATTCAATGAACATAAAAATAATTTGGAGCCTAACGCACAACATTTAGAAGTCTAGGCTAGAGACGTATTCCGGCATTGTAAAGCCTGGTAACTATCGCTTTCATTGTAGGTTGGGTGATTCCTCCTATTTGAGACGACAAGTGCCAGTATGGACTTGTGCTCCCACGTACCATCGAGTATATATTGGGGGACCACAATAGGCTATATCCTTTATCCTTAGGAAGCCGTGTTTGCCACCCTATCCATCACAATGCACTGAACACAACATTCGGGAAGATTGACTGCCGTATCGTAAAAAGTATTCTGTAGTTTTACGATTAGTTTGGTAATCCCTCTGTCTAGATTTCTAAAGTAGTCTCTTTCGTTCCTTTTCAGATTCCTTAAAAGAAAAGGTCCATTAGAGCACTTGTCACTTCAGGCTCATTAAAAATCGAAGGTGACTAGAGTCATCTTTAGCTTTTTCTCGACTCTTAAAAATTGAAAAAGCGGGCTATGTCAAAGCGTCATAAAATTTATTTTAATTAGAATAACGTCATTGTTCCCTCGTTGGTCTTAGGTTGAGAAAATTGAGTCCACCAACCAAATATTTCCCCTTGGGGGAAATCCTAGTCCTTTCTCCTCTTGGGGAGATGTTGGTGCACCTCATATGGCCACATTGTCCCTTCCAGGACTGACAATCGGCTTGGCAATATGGCTCTTCGCGACCTCTATCATTCAAAGCACCGTGATTCTTGAGCAATCAAATCAGCAACTAGATGATACTAGAGTTACCCCCCAACCTTTTGCTTCATTTGTTTCTCCCTCCCCTCCTTCCTCTTCGCTTGGTTGAGCTGGTAAAGCTAAAAACCAAGTAACTGAGAAGAAGAAGAAAGGGAAGGAGAAGAAGAAGAAGGAGCCAAAGGCAAAAAGGGGCAACCATGCATCGTCTAGTGAAAATCCACAACTGCACCATCCAAACCTAAATATCCATGTGTCATTTGCAAAGGAGACCACTATCATCGAGATTGTCCTTGCATCCCTCGGATCTTAAGGCACTGATCTCCTCGTTTGCACAATCCATTGTTGTCAACCTCTGACGATCATGTTGGGAGTACACCGTCAAATAGTGAAAACGAAGTCTCTAGGCAGAAAGGAAAATATAAATTTCCTTGTAGACTGTGTGAAGGCGATCATGCCATCCACCATTGTCCCTTTCTGGATGAAGCTAAAAAAGTCTTGGAAAACCGTCCTACTTCATCGCTACGGTTTCCTCCTAGATACAAGAAACTCTTGCCGAGTCCATCGCTAGTTGAAAATCCGACTGACACACCTTTGTGGTCGGTCGAAGCATCTATCATTGAAGAGAAACCCTCTAAGTCCACTCCGGACTAAAGTCATTGGGTCAAGATGGCAGTTTACCATATCTTGTCTTCAGAAATTCATCTTCAGATGATATAGTCACCAAAGAGAATGAGAATGAAACCGTTCAAATTCTTTTCATAAACATAGACTCCGATGAACATGGGGGAAATCTACCCATTCCTTTATTGCAGGAAGGAAGTTTGTCAAAGTCGTATCCGGCCGTTTATTTAAGGATAAACAACCGGATACGACTCTGACAAACTTCCTTCCTATGGTAAAGGAACAGGTAGATTTCCCCCATGTTTATCGGAGTCTGTGTTTACGAGAAGAACTTGAACGGTGTCATTCTCATTCTCTTCGGTCTCTGTATCATCTGAAGATGGACTTTCCGAAGAAAAGACTAGTTCGACTACCGTCTCGACCCGATGACTTTGGTCCAGAGTGGACTCAAAGGGTTTATCTTCAATGGTAGATGCTTCGACCGACCACAAAGGTGTTTCAATCGGATTTTCAACTAGCGATGGACTTGGCAAGAGTTTCTTGTATCCAGGAGGAAGCTGTAGTGGTGAAGCAAGACGGTTATCCAAGACTCTTTAAGCTTCATCCAGGAAGGGACAACATTGGACGACATGATTTCCTTCTCACAGTCTACAAGGAAATTTATATTTTCCTTTCTGCCCAGAGACTTTGTTTTGACTAGTTGACGGTGTACTCTCAACATGATCATCAGAGGTTGAGAACACCGGATTGTGCGAACGAGGAGACCAGTCCCTTAAGATTAGAGGGATGCAAGGACAATCTCGATGATAGTGGTCTCCTTTGCAAATGACACATGGAGATTTAGGTTTGGATGGTGTAGTGTGTGGATTTTCGCTAGATGATGCATGGTTGCCCCTTTTTGCCTTTGGCTCCTTCTTCTTCTTCTCCTTCCCTTTCTCTTCTTCTCAGTTACTTGGTTTTTAGCTTTACCAACTTCACCAAGTGAAGAGGAAGGAGGGGAGGGAGAAACAAATGAAGCAGAAGGTTGGGGGGTAACTCTAGTATCATCTAGTTACTGATTTGATTACTCAGGAATCATGGTGCTTTGAACGACAGAGGTCGAGAAGAGCCATATTGGCAAGCCGATTGTCAGTCCTAGAAGGGACAATGTGGCCATATGAGGTGCACCAACATCTACTCAAGAGGAGAAAGGACTAGGATTTCCCCCAAGGGGAAATCCTTGGTTGGTGGAGTCCATTTTCTCAACCTAAGAACAACTAGGGAATAGTGACGTTATTCCGATTAAAATAAATTTTATGATGCTTTGACACAACCTACTTTTTCAATTTTTAAGAGTCGAGAAAAAGCTAAAGATGACTCTAGTCGCCTTCGATTTTTAATGAGCCTGAAGTGACAAGTGCTCTGATGGACCTTTTCCTTTAAGGAGTCTGAAAAGGAACGAAAGAGACAAATCTGGAAATCCAGACAGAGGGATTACCAAACCAATCGCAAAACTGCAGAATACTTTTTACGGTACGACAGTCAATCTTCCCAAATGTTGTGTTAAGTGCATTGCGATTGATAGGGCGGGAGACACGGCTTCCTAAGGATAAAGGATATAGCCTATTGTGGTATCCTAATATATACTTGATGGTACGTAGGAGAACAAGTTCGTACTAGCACTTGTCGTCACAAATAGGAAGAATCACCCAACCTAGAATGAAAGCGATAGTTACCAAGATTTACGACGCTGGAATACGTCTCTAGCCTAGACTTCTAAATGTTGTGCGTTAGGTTCCAAAGCGTTTTTATGTTCATTGAATTTATTTTATAGTTGATCTTTCTTAAGAATTTTTCCTTTAAGGTTCACCGCGTAATGTAGATACACAATTCCTAAAATGCAATCTAAGATGATAAACAATCATTTATTCTTCTTTTTTCAATGAAAATCCTAGCTACTAAGGAAAGATAAGTGAGATTCTTTCAACATAGGGCAGAGAGCACACACTAGATGCATTGTCCTAAATAAAAATCAACAAGAAGTCTAAATGCAAATGCACATGCATGTATTTGTTTTCCTCTTTCTTAATGTGTGAATGCCGAAAAGAATGCTAAGTACAAATCTGAATTATCTTTTCAAAGCAACAGTACTAACAATTTTCTCTTCAAAAGACGAAAGGAAGATAATGACGACACTTTGCGTTTTTGAATTGAAAACTGCTTTCGACACTTGAAAACCCATTAATCCAAATCAAATACAAGAGTGACAATGTAATCGACCATCAAGAATATTAGGATTCTTTTCTTTGACTGAAAATGACACTTGCGACACTTCCAAATGAAAAGATGACAGTTCGACTAAGCTACTTATTTGTAAAGGAGAACTGTAAATGGCGAACAATACATAAAAACATTCACAATTTTTTGTAAAATGGAGGCTAAATAATGCAAAGAAAGGGAGTTTCCACAGTGCTATATTGATCACAAACAACAAAACTCCTGAATCAAGCTGAAGAGAGTGAACAAAAACCAAAATCTAGAGGTAGAAATAGTCTTATCTGATCATCGTACCTATAACACAAGTAAATAGGGATGCATCTCACCTACTGCACATAGGATGTGCGATGCATCCAGATTGCCAAGAGGAGAAGGTGCAATGATCTAGGGACGAGACTTCAACTTTGTTTCTGGCCACAATTTGTAGCTTAGTTCAGGGATTTAGGCTGAGCTAATGATAGTCAGTAAATGTAAATTAGAGGGGCTGATCTAATGAGGTTACTTGAACCACCACCATGGCAATTAGGATGTTTGCAAATCAATTGTTTAGTTTATAAACAAAACTCAGAGATGGACTAAAGCAACATTGATGTACTTTGCACTTGCATAGAAAATGCAGTTCAAAGGCTAGTTGGCTTAACTTCGGGCTCTGTCTGTAGTTTATAAAGCAAACAAATATAGACAAGAAAACAAGCTGTTCTCTCCCCAGTGGAGTCGCCATTTTGTTATTGGGAAATCTAGTATCTATTCTGAGCTGCTAGTCCCACTAAAATGGGTATCTATCTTAGAAACAAACAAACTAAAGTTACTTTCGTTTTCCTTTATGAGAAGTAGATAGGAGAGGAGCAAAGAATACCAACCTTGATCTTTCACTTGGTTACTTGCTTGTTCCTTCTCCCCTTTGATAGATCTTTGCCGCTCCTTCCTTGCTTACCCCACTTCAAAGAGTACCTGTAAAGTCAAAGCAACATAATACCTTCAAAGTACTGGGATCTACAATCATAAGCAATATAGGACCAGATATATATTGACCACACAAATGCATATATCATCAAACATACAAGAATGTGGAGGAAAACTCGAATAGCTTTACTGATAGAAAGAGTAGAAGAGAGGATTACAACCCATTGATCTGACCCAACGTCATCCTCCCAGCATGAAAGCCCTTCTTCACCTCATGAAAAGCTTATATCACCCAACACTATGATGTTCCACCACGAAACCAATAAAACTTCCTTACAAGATACAAAATTCCAGCCTCTGGATCTCTGGGATGAGGGATCCATATATAGATGTTTGTAGGGGGGTGAGTCAGCTTCTGGGATTTTTATTAGTGTCCTCTCTCTGTTAGTTCTTGGTTCCACTTGGATATTCATGATCTATTACTCATCCCTGGGCGAATTCAGAGAGGCAAGTGTCACAGAAGAAGTTTCTAGAAGATTCCATGATCATTCACCTTGCAAACCGCCTCTGCCATTTGCCTACTCTCACCCATCCCACCCTATAGAAGGGCTTTTCAGTATGCATCACAATTTTTTCATGTGGAAGGTGAAACGCATCGCACCCTTAGCACTAAGCTATCTATATGGTCCAGGTTTGACCAATTCTGAGCAGTTTTCCATGGAGAACTTTTGGGATATGATGTAATCTAATGGACTTGTTCCTCTAGGGTGTGAAACAACACTTTTAGGGACTTAGAAGCCCTTGGTTTATGGACATATATGATTGGGGTTGTAGTGCCCAAATATGTCTATAACAGTTGCCCCCTAAAGCATGA